>JAQJVL010010333.1:0-12727 GCA_035578905.1 Stictocephala bisonia
ATCACTATCGGTATTGCATGAGCCTAAACCTATAAGGCTCGCCAGTTTAACTTGAGGCAGACCCAACCTACCTGCAGGCCCATTACCAACCCGGCCGCCGCTTGGGTGAACGCCTCAGTTCAACATTAACATAAACCAATTTGTGTTCTAATTTTATGATACACCAGTTTATATTAATAACATCGATGTAACAAACATATCCGTTTTTGTCCTATTTAAATCGGACATTTTTTACGGTTTGCTTATACACGTTTTGGACTATTATTACATTTGGTATTTTTTATGGTGTATAAACCGTAAAACATGTCTGATATAAATGGGACAAAAACGGATATGTTTGTTACATCGATTTTATTAATATAAACTGGTGAATCATTATTTTAGAACAAAATTTTGTTTATATTAATATTGAAATGAGGCATTCACCCAAGCGGTGGCTGGGTTGGTAGGTTGGGTCTGCCTCAAGTTAAACTGGCAAACCGTATAGAATCACGCCAGTGACAGGTAGAGAGGTTCGAGCGTCTGTCGTTAAAACGTGCTGTCAGTGTAATAAATCAGTTAACATCAACAAAGACAACAACCAACTAGCTCAAGAGCACCGATGACCGTCTGTCCAGTATGGATATTGTACATGCCCAGACTCAGGCCATGACTATATAGAGAGTCGGGCCTTAACTGAGCGAAGTGACCTGAGTCAAGTAGCCTGGGTGCCTGAACTGAGCGAAGCACTCCAGGGAGCCCCCAGAGACGTGCCTTAACTGAGCGAACCGGCGGCCCTCTTTCACTATGAACATTCACATAGCAGGTTAGGTTAGGTTAGGTTAGGTAGCGCGTGCCGGAGCCAGGTGGTTGACCGCCTCTGGTATGCGGGTGGGATATGATGCTACATAAACAAGAACATTCATTGTCCCGACAACTCACATATACCTGGACTGGACTTCGCTCAGTTAAGGCACGTTTTTGGGGGCCCTTCGAGGGCTTTCGCTCAATTAAGGTAATCTTCGCTCAGATAATGGGAGACCATATAGAGAGTTTCGAGCGTCTGTTGATAAAGCTTGCTGCCCTGTCATAAATCAGTTGACATCAACAAAGAGAACAAACAGCTGGCTCGCACCAATGACTACAGACAGATAGAATCTGTAGTCATTGCTCTCACTGCACCACCATTATACGGAAGACAATGGGTGTCTGCCGTTGAGCGGCCAGTTCGTCGAGCGGCCACATTCTCATTAAGTTGGGGTCAGGGGGAGGACAGGTGTGAGCCGAGTTCGTTGAGCGGCAAGGTTTTCTAGTTTGTGGTTATAATCATATAAAAGTTGACTACACCAATACTTGTATCAATAGTGATATGCATAGCTTAAGAGTACTGATTATACGCTTAACGAAATATTTGGTAAAGTCTAGAAGAATTTATATGTACTAACAAAACTGTTGTGCAGAGCAGTTAGTCTATTTTTACTTGTTTTAATACACTTAAGTGCATTTAAAAATTGCACCACTGTACGTGCCATCAATACCACTGTACGTGTATGGGTGGGTGGGTGGGTCAATACTACTGTACGTGTATGGGTGGGTGGGTGGGTCAATACTACTGTCTGTATATTCTTCGTATATACAGAATTAAGAAACTATTTTCCCTATTATTTCCAAATCTTAAAAACAGACCTTCACAGGACTGTTCTTGTTCATCAGTTATTTTAAATTACGTAATTTTACTGCTAATTAATAAATTTGATTTTAAAATAAATGTTATATGTTTGCTTTTATTTTATTACTTATACAGTGCCAATGTACGTGTATGGGCGGGCGGGTGGGTCAGTGCCACTGGAGGTGTACGGGCGGGCGGGTGGGCATTTAAAAATTGCCCTATCTAGACATGCATGTCTATATAGGGCATTTAAAAATTGCATGCACCGCCAATATGTAAGTTTAGAATGGTTAAACCATAGTAAAAATACATAGACTACTCATTTTAATGTAGGTGTTTTTAATATCTCATATTTTATAACTTCAATATTTTACTCCGCAAAGCTTTAAACATTCAGGATATTTGTTCTAAATCAATTAAATCGGAGCCACTTGTTTATCTGAGAATTTGTGTATTAATAGTATTTATTTATATTAATGTAAATATATGAAGGTAAGCATCATGACTTATCCCCTCGTCGTCACGGGCATTCTGTTCACGGTTGTTATGGTTAAATTACCGTAGGAATTGTGTTTAACACTTGTTAAATTAGAAACAGACGGTCTACTAATGTTGTGAGGCATTACCACGACTATTTGAGGTTCATAAAAATATGGCTATTAAATACTGATGGTATTCAGCTTACAGCGCTCTTGGCGGACCTAACATGAGTTTTTGGCCACCAGGAGTCTATTGCTCTTCAAGTCTATTGCTTACTTGTAATCACAACCATGCAAAGCAATGAATATTTAAATACTATTGCACGATCTGAACATAATAACATTAATAAAGACTGGGGAACATCCCCTTCAATTTTTAAATCAATTAGTAATCAACCAATTAGTAACTTAGAGAAAAATCCAACTGGACTCGACTCGTCAGTTGTAAATACCAGACAATGGTGTCGATACTATGTATTTAAGGGTAATTTTTTTTATAATGTAACAGAGTGATTGTTTTCGTATTCGTAAATGTAATTTTAAACTATAATGTAATCAAAACCATTCTAATAACCAAATGAAAAATAGAGTATTTTTACTAAGGTTTCACCGTCCTAAGCTTAGATGAATTTTCTAATGCCCTATTACAGTGGTATAGCCTTAGCACTTTAGTGAGGATTAAAACAATTTAAAATATACTAACTGCTCTGCACAACACTTTTGTTAGTACGTGTAGATTCTTCAAAACTTTACCAAAAATTTCGTTCACAATACAGTCATAATCTTCAATTATGTATTTTTACTATCAGTATTAAACTCAAACTCAATTTATTTTGCCATAAATACAACACAGTACATGGGCAACTGTCAATCTTACGCCTAAACAGTCTAAGAATATAACACAAAGAACGGTAATATTACAAATCAAAATTACTTGTTTTATACAGGGCTTTTTTAGCTAAGCGTTTTCTTAACATAAGCTTAAATCTATTTACATTGTTCTCTTCTTTTTAATGCAAAGGGAGGGAATTAAAACGCTGTATACCACTGTAAAAAGACGTTTCTTGAAGAATGTTGTTTTATGTTTCGGGATCTGAATTTAAGGCTATTTCTGAGATTGTGTGAATGTTGTAAAATTATGTAAATTGCGTTTGACAAATAACAATGTTTCCAAGACGTAGATCGATGGGCTCGCCCAAATCGAGCCATTCTACTTGTTCCGGAATCCAAAAACCCCCAAATCGAGCCAGTAGCTTAAGGCTGACCCTCAGACCACACCTAATTCAAGTCAGCTATTCAACCCTTGAAATTACTGTAGCGGAAATTAAGTATTCCACTATTTCAGTACTACTTCATTATAACTAACTGTATTTAGCAAATTACCCTATGTGTAATGCGGTGTGCTAGTGTTGTTTTGATTAATTAATGTAACTGTCACCACTAAAACTAAGTACACTTATTTAAGCCATACATTAATTTATATTTCTTAACATAACATTATTTTACACTTGTGGTAAATGTTGCTATGTTGTTCTAATAATGTATTATATTAAACCACAGACAAAAATTCTAACTCAAGAGATGTAATTTAAATTCGTAGGTATTATATGAACTATTAATAATATTAATAAAATCATGCAGTACTCTTTATTATTTTATTTGACACCCAGTAGAGTTCTGGAGTGGATCCATCCACTCCCATGGTTCGGAAGTCAAGTGAGTCGAACGATATCGAACGAACCTACAAAACAAAAATGATTTCGTCTCTGATTTGAAGGGAACTATGCCTTACTTGTGCATCTCTCTCTATTAAAAGCCATACTGAATTTACTTGCTGTTTTATTAAAATATATTTCGGCTTCTAAGGCCGTTCCCCTCACATAATACAATAGCCTACATGACAATATGGGAAACTGAAACTTGCAGCTCAAATCCATTACTGTATATCTAATAGATATTTTTTTACAAGATCAACTGTAACATTTATAGGTTAAATATACACTTGGTTAAAAAAAACGACATATTATAATGATATAACTTTTAATGTTAAACAAATACTAACAAATAAAAATCAATAACAGAATATTGAACATAATAGAATGACGTAGGAAAATTTTGAAAATAAATCTAGACGAAATAAAGATTACAAAATTGTTCAAATTATTTTAATTTGAATTCAGTATGTATATCACTTGCTTACAAAACGCTTACGCCGATACTTTAAATCCGATGCACTTCACAAATGTTAACTCACTGATTTCGTTCGTTTTCACTTGTTCCAACCTTTTTTCAATAAACAACACTTTTCCGCGAGTTTTCCGGCCACTAGTGGCGACTTGACCCTGTCGAGAACTATTCCTTCTGATGTATATGACAGTTTGTGTTTGGATAATAGTTGAGAAAAAAAAACAATATATTTGGATGGTTGGAAGGGTTAGGCACCGTTGAAACGAGCGTGGAAGCTTTCGCAAGCATGTCTGGTCCTCTACAAGTGCGCTACATCGCATGCCCAGATAGTAACTTGTGTTTAGTTACTTACCGATTGTCGTCAGGATTTATTGTATATAAATATAATCGTGCTATGTGCAGACATTCAACTGTCCTGTGCGTGTTTCCTGTTTAATTGTATGTTAGTTTAGGAGACAAATAAATGTATATTAGTGACCTGTACTCAGTTAGAATCCTGTTATTTCTACTTGATTACACAATTAGCACGCCTGACTGAAGCTGGCTCGAATTGGGCACGTGGAAGGGGGAGATTTAAAAACCCCCTAAAAATGACATGGGGATTGGCTCGATTTAGGTCTTTCCAGATCGATGTTAATGTCAAGATGTTATTTTAAATAAAAAAGGATTTTAATGATTTATTATTCTTTAGGCCAAAAATTACCTTAACAGCTCGCTTTTGAAGTTAAAACAGAAAATCAGTTTAAAAAGAATAGGTACTCCAAATTTTTATTCCAAAAATTGTCCAAATGAGGGTAAATTATTCCGTAATATACCGTAATAAAAAGAGACAAACTTTTAGCAACAAGTATTGTTGTTATCAACTTATATTATGCGTATAACCATAAACTAGAAACTATTGCCGCTCAACGAACTCGGTTCATACATGTCAACCCCCCTGGCCCTTGTTAATGAGGAATCCGTGACACAGGAGCGCATATTACATGGCTGAGGGGTTGTCATAATTAATTTTCACTGTGGGTGCCATTCAGGAGCGCCTACCCACTCCTTTCCGGAGGCGCTCTTGTGTTGCACCTAAAGTTTTGTTTCAAATCAAGACCAAAAAATAGTTCTCCTCTTATGTGTGATCTAGCTGCTGTCCGCCCACCCATACACGTACAGTGGTATTGCCCACCCGCCCACCCATACACGTATTGCCCACCCGCCCACCCGTACACGTACAGTGCCTGTCCTCGGTACTCTACCTACTTCCTACCTGCTATCAAGCTCAGCTCGCGAGGCCTCCTAAATACCTACCAATCAAATATGACAACGGCTACTATCATACTGACTGTTAAGTACACTGCATATTTTGTAGGAGTAAGTGTAACATTGATTCTGTAGTTGATATGTCCTAGTAAGGGGTTTTCTAAAAGACCAAACAAAACTAATAATGTACTGTGATAAGTATTATTAATCAGGTTTCATTTTATTTCTGTTAATAAGTGGTTAGACTATTGCAGACTTGTTTTAAAACAAGTTTGCAATCCTTCAGATAAAAGACATCCACACTTGTTCATGCACACTAACTATCTTGGTCTTCGGATGTGGACCACATCACGTTTACCACTTCAAGTCCCGAAGACTAAGATAATGATGCATTTTTAGTCATCTTTTTCGAAAAGTTATAAACTTGATACTATTTAGTTTATCTAAAAGGAACGCGTAGACACTCGTCCTTTGCCCATGACTTGTTCCCTTAACCCATGAGTATTAAATATCAAATATTAACCATAGTTTATGCAAATTCGTTAAAGCCAAGCAGTGATTTTTTTAAATTATAGGCCTATTAATTTTATTACTCGGCAAGTTGTTTCAAAGAAAAGAAAGAGTTACAAAAAAGGTCAATAACTACAAATAGGCTTGTAAATAACGAATAAGCATTTCTTGGTTTTAACACTTCAAATGTATAACATTCTAAAATAATAAATATACATTTAAATTTAAACTAAATAATTTGGGTTACACTTACTAATATTTAAAACAATCTAAAATATAAAAAACAATACTTAAACTAAAACAAAAAATAATATTTACACTCAATCTGTAGGCTACAATAGTCTAAAACAAACAAAATATGAAAATGAAACAAAAAACAAATGCTATTTTACTTACTTAATATTTACAACAATCTAAAATAAAAAGAACTTTTAACTAAAAAATATATATTATTTATACTCAATTTGTAGGCTACAATATTCTAAAACAAACAAAATACGGATGTAGGCCGCGTCATGTTTACCACAACTCCAGAAGACTAAGATAATGATGTATTTATAGTAATCTTTTTCGAAAAATTATAAACTTTATGCTATTTAGTTTCATGTAAAAGGAACACGTAGATACTCTTCCTTTGCCCATGACTTGTCCCTTAACCCATCAGTATTATGAAATATTAACCATAGTTTATGCAAATTCGTAAAAGCCAAGCGGTGATTTAAAAAAAATATATTAATTTCATTAATCGGCAAGCTATTTCAAAGAAAAGGAAGAGTTACAAAAAAGGTCAATAACAAATAGGCTTGTAAATAACGAATAAGCATTTCTTGGTTTTAACACTTCAAATGTATAACATTCTAAAATAATAAATATACATTTAAATTTAAACTAAATAATTTGGGTTACACTTACTAATATTTAAAACAAACTGAAATATTAAAAAAACAATACTTGAACTAAAAAAAAAAATACTATTTACATTCAATCTGTAGGCTACAATATTCTAAAACAAACAAAATATGGAAATTCAAACCAAACATGCTATTTCACTTACCTAATATTTAACTTTTCCTCTTACAAAATTAGCGTTACCAAATAATATGAATATTCCTCAATGGATAATTTGTCTTTGTCCTCAATAATAAAACTTTAAGTATTTTTTTGCAGTTGAAAAAAAAAAATATATATTTAAGGTTAGATGGTAAAAAGGACTGTCTAGTCCTAACCTCACCTTAAAAATAAAGTAGTTTAATTTATTACATTAGCTGTCACAAGTAGAAAGTCAATAATATATACTTTTATTTGGTATAATTCATTCAATGTTATGTCACTTTCTTTATATTTAAAACACGATAGGAAGAAGACAAGTGGAGTTGAATGCTCGTAGGTAAAGCAAACATTTTCATACAAGTTAGTAGTGCTCGGCCGAGTCTACGGTTATCAAAATTGTACTGTATATTATTATTTTTGTTAAACATATTATTTGAAAATGTAGTATACGTTTTGGTGCTGCTCTTGTTGAACTAAGAGTTTATAAATTAAATTAAAAAAAAGAACAAAAAATTGCATTATTCTCATTTATACAGGGTGTTTCGCGAGAGGTTGGTACAACCGCAGGATATGACAGTAAACATATCCTACAGTTTTTTTGGAAACACCCTGTATATTTTTATTGATAGCTAAAGAAAATTACCAAAACATGAAAAAGTACTTAAAATTTGTACAGACAAAAATTAGGATTATATTACCTATTAACATTTTACAATTATGGCATTACTGACATCAATGTCAGTACAAGAATGTCGGTACTGACAACAAAGCCATAGTTTTTTGATTAAATATAGATTTGTTTTAATAAATACCAAAACACACTGCCCACAAAAATGTGTAAGATACCCTTGGTGATGTGTATACTGTTTAGGAGGGGTATTTTTTCATTCTAATATAATGTTGTCCTTCAGGGATTTCCATATTTTACGCAGATAACCTAATGGCGCATTCCACGCGGTAAGTTAGAGGGTTACAAGGGTAGAAAGTTCCATGAATTATCACATCACATCCTGCCGGCCATGATACCATCCGGCCGTGGTTAAAACTAGTTTCCAACAAAGATATTGCTTAACAAAATTTCGTTTTTCCTTGTCAAAGACTTTTGCTTAATGTTTAGTTACTTTATTTAAGAAGAAATGATTACTTTTAATATACATTTTATACTTTTAATTAACATGTATGTTAAAAACTTTACCATGTACGTAAGCCTAAAACTTATATTTATTAGTTAGCATAATTGTATTACATAGTTGTTTGTATTTTGTTTAGTGTTTTATGAGACATAATAGATACTAACAACTTTAATAAAATGTGCTATACTGTACGTGTACAATATTAGAATTTTCAAATAAATGTGTTACTTCTTTGAGGTATTTCACCTACAAGGTAGGCACCATGGGAAAAATCAAATGAAATAAATTGTTTCCAAAATATAATCATATAACAGATATAACATAAGGTGTAACTTAATTAAAAGTTAAAAATGAATTTTACATTTGAAAGAATAATATTTAAGTTAATTTTATAACTACAGTATATGTTAAAGGTATTTTGTTTTATTACAAAACTAAAAATATATACCACAAACAGATGTTCTATCAACGTATTACATAGTTTAAATGCAGCTCTTATACATTATTGACGATTCAACCTGTTTAGCATTGATTTAATAGGAACATTAATAGACTATGAAAAATATTTACTTAGGAATACGTCAAACACCAATCAATCCACGGTTTTACGTCTTAATACAATACACATTTTCTATGACTTAAAAGAGTGTCAATGAATCGGACTATAACAACTTATTTTAATATAACTTATTTTTACAATTTCAATGCCAGAAGGGTTTTTTATTTCTAAAAAAATTTGAAGTGTAAATTTTGTTAACAAAACCGGGAATCGAACCCGGATCTTATGTAAATAACATGTATTCTTATTTTAATAAACATCTGTATCATCTGCAACTAGATTGCTCTCAAGTTAAACACAATCTCATACTGGATATCAAGACCCCCTTAGTTTTGGAACTCTTGTCAAACCCTTGTCACACCGGTCCCGCCAGGGTACGACAGTGGAGCGCCCCCCCCCTCTCCGCGGTTAGGCGATTTCCTGGCTGACAGTTTTATATGTTTTTGACAGGCGCTCCACAGTCGCTCGCCCGCCGATGAACTAGCCGCTCAATCAACTGGCCGCTCAACGGAGGTAACGAAGTCAATGTATCTATCTGGGGGGGTTGTCACACATATTGTAAGGGAAGGGATTGAAACAATAAAACGGATGTTTTTCCTTGTTACTACTATTACTTTGAACGATGTTTCACATAGTACTTTCAAATACACAAGCTTTGATATTATAATGAGGTGTGTAGTTTAGTAATTGTGTGCTCATAAATGTCATTGATTGAGGTCTGGTATTTGTTTTTGATTTTGGGACTTTGTGGATTGTAGGTAAATGAAAAATAAATTGTTTAAGCAGAGATAGACCTGATCCAATCCATCCCCAACTTAATGAATAATGAATAATAATGAACTTAAATTAGTGGTCCGTTAAAAATGTAAACAAATTCACTAGTAGCTAGTAGTAATGAAGACGCTGTAGTTCCACATATGGAACACACGACCATATGTGTTCCATTTCGAACACGACTACTGTTCGAAATGATTATTTGTAATACACCTCATATCAATCAATATATGTCTTATAACAGTTTACGATTGTAGTTGGTTAACTGGTACTAATTTAGACAAAGTCTACCTTCATTTATGGGCGAGGGACAGTGGAGCACCTGTCAAAAACATATCAAGCTGTAAGACAGGAAATAGCGCAACTACGACAGTGGAGCGCCTGTCAAAAACATATCAAGCTGTCAGACAGGAAATAGCACAACTGCAACAGTTGGAGCGCCTGTCAAAAACATATCAAGCTGTCAGACAGGAAATAGCACAACTACGACAGTGGAGCGCCTGTCAAAAACATATCAAGCTGTCAGATAGGAAATAGCACAACTACAACAGTTGGAGCGCCTGTCAAAAACATATCAAGCTGTAAGACAGGAAATAGCGCAACTACGACATTGGAGCGCCTGTCAAAAACATATCAAGCTGTCAGACAGGAAATAGCACAACTACAACAGTTGGAGCGCCTGTCAAAAACATATCAAGCTGTCAGACAGGAAATAGCACAACTATGACAGTGGAGCGCCTGTCAAAAACATATCAAGCTGTCAACAGGAAATAGCACAACTATGACAGTGGAGCGCCTGTCAAAAACATATCAAGCTGTCAGACAGGAAATAGCACAACTACGACAGTGGAGCGCCTGTCAAAAACATATCAAGCTGTCAGACAGGAAATAGCACAACTACAACAGTTGGAGCGCCTGTCAAAAACATATCAAGCTGTCAGACAGGAAATAGCACAACTACGACAGTGGAGCGCATGCCCGTGAGGCGCTCCACTGTCCCTCGCGGATGCTGTGTGACAAAGGTTAAAAAAACTGGGACTTTTTGATGGGACGATGAGATTGTGTTTAACTTGAGAGTAATCTAACTGTAGGCGATACACATGTTTATTAAAATAATCATACATATTATTTACATAATATCCGGGTTCGATTCCCGATTTCGTTCACAAATTTTACCCCTCAAATTTCTTTAGAAATAAAAAAGCCTTATGGCATTAAAATTATAAGTATAAGTTATATTAAAATAAGCTGTTATAGCCCGATTCATTGACACGCTTCAAAGTCATAGAAAATGTGTATTGTATAAGACGTAAATTCGTGGATTGGTTGGAGTTTGACATATCCCTAAGTAACTATTTTTCATAGTCCTTTCTCTTAAATCAAGGCTAAGCAGGTTGAATCGTCAATAATGTATAAAAACTGCATTTAAATTAAGTAATAAGTTGATAGAACATCTGTTTGCGTTATATATTTTCAGTTTTGTTATAAAACGAAATAATACCTTTAACATATACTGTAGTTATAAAATTAATTTAAATAGTATTCAGTCATCATTGAGACTCATGTAATACATCATTTTCATACCAACCAACAAGTAGATGACAACCAAATATTTTAAATCTTTGAATGCTTTAGACAGCATAAATTATCAAAAGGCGTTTGTACTAAGTATTAAAATATTAAGTGACATATCTCGTCTCGTTTGAATTTCCGTATTTTGTTTGTTTTAGAATATTGTAGCCTACAAATTGAGTGTAAATAATATATATTTTTTAGTTAAAAGTTCTTTTTATTTTAGATTGTTGTAAATATTAAGTAAGTAAAATAGCACGTTTTTTGTTTCATTTCCATATTTTGTTTGTTTTAGACTATTATAGCCTACAGATTGAGTGTAAATATTATTTTTTGTTTTAGTTTAAGTATTGTTTTTTTATATTTTAGATTGTTTTTAATATTAGCAAGTGTAACCCAAATTATTTAGTTTAAATTTAAATGTATATTTATTATTTAAGAATGTTATACATTTGAAGTGTTAAAACCAAGAAATGCTTATTCGTTATTTACAAGCCTATTTGTAGTTACAGTATTGACCTTTTTTGTAACTCTTCCTTTTCTTTGAAACAACTTGCCGAGTAATGAAATTAATAGGCCCATAATTTAAAAAAAATCACTGCTTGGCTTTAACGAATTTGCATAAACTATGGTTAATATTTCATATTTAATACTCATGGGTTAAGGGGACAAGTCATGGGCAAAGGACGAGTGTCTACGCGTTCCTTTTAGATAAACTAAATAGTATCAAGTTTATAATTTTTCGAAAAAGATGACTAAAAATGCATTATTATCTTAGTCTTCGGGAGTTGAAGTGGTAAACGTGATGCAGTCCACATTTGAAGACCAAGATAGTTAGTGTGCATGAACAAGTGTGGATGTCTTTTATTTGAAGGATTACAAACTTGTTTTAAAACAAGTCTGCAATAGTGTAACCACTTATTAACAGAAATAAAATGAAACCTGATTAATAATACTTATCACAGTACATTATTAGTTTTGTTTGGTCTTTTAGGAAAACCCCTTACTAGGACATATCAACTACAGAATCAATGTTACACTTACTCTTACAAAATATGCAGTGTACTTAAAACAGTCAGTATGATAGTAGCCGTTGTCATATTTGATTGGTAGGTATTTAGGAGGCCTCGCGACCTGAGCTCGATAGCAGTTAGAAAGTAGGTAGAGTACCGAGGACAGGTAGTTTTAGGTAAGACAGCAGGACGGTGGCCATGGAAGTCGGAATCCGCTAAGGAGTGTGTAACAACTCACCTGCCGAAGCAACTAGCCCTGAAAATGGATGGCGCTGTACGTCGTGCCTATCCTCGGCCGTCAACGGCAAATTGGGCGGCCACCTCGCGGTGGTCGGGCCGTTACGCCTTGACGAGTAGGAGGGTCGCGGCGGTGTGCACTGAAGGGTCACGGCGTGAGCCGGCCTGGAGCCGCCGTCGGCGCAGATCTTGGTGGTAGTAGCAAATACTCCAGCGAGGACCTGGAGGACTGACGCGGAGAAGGGTTTCTTGTGAACAGCTGTTGCACAAGTGTCAGTCGACCCTAAGCCCTAGGAGAAATCCCACGTTGATGGGTC
>JAQJVL010010334.1:0-12723 GCA_035578905.1 Stictocephala bisonia
AATTCAATCAAAGGAGGGATTGATACTGTAGACAAGTACAAGGAACAGTATTCCGTAGCAAGAACTTCAAATAGATGGTCAATAACTGTATTTTATTCTCTCCTCAACATTGCTGGATTAAACAGTTTTATAATGTTTAAACAAAATGTTGGAAAAGCAAGTATGAAGAGGAGACATTTCTTACAAACTTTGTCAAAAGACCTATGTAAAGACCAAATGCTCTCTAGAATTCAGGTAAAGAGCACACCAACTTGGATCAAAAAAAGTCTACGAATAATTTTTCAAGTCCAAATTGAAACTCGGCCACCTCCAGCAGAAGACGTCATATCAGGAAGGTATTACGCCTGTACTTGGAGGCAAAACTGCTCTTCAAAAACAAGATGTTCCACCTGTACATTTTTCATTTACAAAGAACATACAGCTCCTGTACATTGTATAAACTGTGTTGAAGATAACGATGTTAAAGATATGAATGATTCAGAATAAAAGTTTAAATGGCTATACAAGAAAGACATTTGTGCATTGAACCAAATGATGTTTACATTTTTTTATATAATGCATTTACAAACATTTGTTAAACTATAATTTTTGATGAAAATATCTTAAATTAAAACTTTAAGTGTTTTATTAAATTTATATAAGAAAAATAAATACATTTCTTGTATTAACTTCAGTTATTTAGTTTTTATTTAAAACCTGGAGGAATCCTCCGTGTGTCACCTTTGGTGTTTTAAAATTAGTGTCACCTCTCAAAGGTTAATAAAATTCCACTAAGAAGGAACAAGTAATTAAGTAGGAGCACAAGTTGCATTTTTTTATTAACTGCAATTTGAGGAAAATATATTAGTTAAATTTTAATAGACACGCAACTAAAAAGCCACTTACTTCCCAAAATCAATAAAGCTAACATGTCCATGATATAAGCCAGGTTTCTTAGCTGTCCACTGTGTTAGATTCCGCACAAATCTTGCCTAAAACATACATTACAGTGTAAACTAAGTGCTTAACATTTGTTTTCATGAACGACAAAATGGACACAAGTAAGATTTTATTGATTAAATGTGATATTTGCCAATAAATATTCTTTACTTCTGATAAAAAACTACATGAATCCCAGTTACAATATTATATTTTACAATAAATTAATAAGCAAGTGTGGAAATACGGTAGTCCCTCATTAATTCGACACAATTCAGACAAGGTATGTGTTGGATTAGTGAAAAAGCTGGATTACTGGAGTTCAATTGAAAAACATGCTTAAATTGCATAATAGAATGTATATTGTACCTAAAAAAATCGATTTTACAATAAAGATGTACAATAGTTCCAAAGTGAGAAAAATACGGTACAGCAGTTGAGAAACAGGTGTTGTAATATAACACTGTTAAATATGCATGAAGAAACAAGTTAAAATAAAAAGCTTACAACAGTAGTGTACTCCACGCACGCAGAGTAGCAATAAACTGAACTGACAACTGAACAGCCCACTGATAACAAACTGGTCTTCACCTTTGACCTCACCTTGTTCCATCCCCATCATACAGACTACCTTTACCCAAGATATGTACAAAACATGTTATTTACAACAGTTCAATCTCCAACTTCAAGGTGCATGGTGCACCCTCCACCACGCAGCATTTGCCGCAGGTTCACCATTAACACAAAAGGAACATTTGTTAATTTTACAACATGATAAGACTTTATAAGTTTCCTAAAATATTTTCTTTGATGAAAAGTTGAATTCAACTAAACATACAGCTATTTGAAAGTTTCTATCACCATTCTGGAAAATTTTTATGACTTGGCTGGATGTTGAACAAACTATTTTGTTACAGCATATTAACCCATTGCGGATCGATTAATTTAAACATGCGTATCCCCATAGGGTACAAATTAATTTGCGCACTGGCACGGCGGTAGTAACAGCGCGCCGCAATAAACCTGCAGGTAATTGTTTAGATGTAACAGTGGCCTTCTAGGGTACCGGCCATAAAGCAGTGGCAACAAGTGGCGAGCCAAGTTATAGGGTGGCGGGGATGATGTCAGAGTCATAATCTAAATATCGTGTGCAGTTCGGGCGAAGAGATAACAACGTCTGAATCATCGAATAGACTAGGCTTGACGACAAAAACGGCCTCCTATCACTCAGTCTTCATGCACCAACATGGACAGAAATGCAATATATCTAAACTAAATACAGTATTATATTACTGAACAAAATATAAACTGTTTCGTCAACTTCAACATACTACTGCGATCTATTGGTTATTAATGAAAGTTTTTATAAATACTCAGTTGATGAACAGAGACGCTTACGCAATCTAGTAAAGTCTACTGTAACTGTTTGGAGGAAAAAGTAAAAGCAGATCGCTAATGCGAGCTGATCTCGTCATTGTGCCGCTAGGCCCAGACACTGCATGCAAGCTGAGCTCATCAGTGATCCGCAATGGATTAACCATCTAAGTCTACATTTTCTATGCAGTATTGATGAGTTTTCTAGGCAGATATGATGCATTTTCTAGCAATAACAAAATAAATCTGTCCTGTCAACATCTTCTTCTCATTAGTGTCAATAATACAAGCACTTTTGTCATCGGATAACATCTGGAACTACAAGGGCTATTATAAAAGTATCGGAATTTTGTTAATAAACCCTTTGCACGCAGCAAACAGATACCCAGCCTCTACTTTGCCTTAAATACGGTTTACGAATATATCCAAAATTAAATATTTCTGTCGATAATGTAAAGGATAGTTCCAAAGACTTCTGCTAGAGCGCAGAATCAACTTAGACATGTCTTTGGCCAACTCCCTAAGACTATCAAAAACGTAAATAGTCTATGAATGAAAAGATTTGGGGCAGCCAATTAGGCGTGTCTCCTGCCTTTGCACACACGTAAAACCAAAATATCCTCGGTCTGTCGCTACACCCAAGCACATTGTTTTCAACACTTGTCATTCTTTTTCTCTATTTTCTAGTTTTCAATTTTTTTTGGTAGTTATTATTGGATCATAAATGACAGATACTGTTAAAAGTTTCAACTAATATGTTGAATAATTTTTATATTTGTACTTTTCATTATAATTGTACATCTACAATAAAATAGATTTAACCCATTGCTGATCAAAGACGTGGCCTTCACGTTCTGCGCCGAGTGGACCGATAGCTCAACGACGTGACGTTGACGTCGTGGCACTGGTTGTTTACAGTTGCGTCACTGGGCTCTTGGAGTTATTGCTGTTACAAAGCACCCATTTGTTTTGAGGCGCTTATCTGTCTGTCTCCTTATCTTATCTTTGTTACTGTTTCCTGTCACTGTTGTTTCGACTACTTAATATTATTTTGGGGAATTTAGTCCTTGTGTTTGGTCTTATCGTTTTGTCGTGATCGTGATTTCCAGTAAAAGGGAGGATAAATTGGGATCGTCCAAATTAGATAAGACTACTAATATGGTCAGTGTAATGTTTATGTAACGTAAATAACAATAAAACATGTAGAAGTTGTGGGTGCACTAGGTCAGCAGGATAGGTGTAGTGCAGTGTTGCAAATTTAATTCGTACCGTTAGGCAAGAGCGTGCCACGCTACACGATCCGCAACGGGTTAAAAATTATAATTTTAACTTTAAATATAAATCTACATTTTTTGTATGTTTCATTATGTTTCTAAAATGTAAAAAAAATTAACTTCACATTTTATTAAAATTATTTTTTTACATAATTACATTTTATTTTTAAATAGAGTAAAATAAATTCTGTGTGTTAAGTGTTAAAATTTATTGAACTAGAGCAACAAACTTTTAATCTCCTTCACAGTAGTCTTCTTGGTGATGCACACAATTCTCCCAACGCTTCTGCCACTGTTCAAAACATTTCTAGAAGGCATCTTTTGAAATGATGTTAAACTCGGCTGGCATATTCTTTTTAATGTCTTATCTTTCTTGAAATCAAGTTCCTTTCAGGGGCATTTTCAGCTTAGAAAATAGGCTGAAGTCACAGAGAGCCATGTCGGGGAGTACAGAGTTTGGTGAACCAGAGGAGTGCTGTTTTTAGCGAATTAGATGTGCAGAGTGGGTAGGTGCATTGTCGTAATGGAGCTGCAAAGTTTTTATTGCCTACAGATTCAGTCGTTTGTGCAGCACAGCATCATGTACGCAAAGAGGAACCTCAAGATAGTATTATTTCATGATGGTTTGGCTCTGCCAAATTATTATTTCATGATGCACCACTCCACTGGAGTCAAAGAAGACTATCAACATAAGCTTGACTTGGCTGCGAACTTGCTGTGCTTTTTTTTGGTCTTGGATTTGTCATTTGTTTCCACTGTGATGATTGCATCTTGGTTTCCAGGTCGTATCCATAAATCCAGA
Organism: Stictocephala bisonia; assembly: GCA_035578905.1. Taxonomy (NCBI): domain Eukaryota; kingdom Metazoa; phylum Arthropoda; class Insecta; order Hemiptera; family Membracidae; genus Stictocephala; species Stictocephala bisonia. Next base: position 4,369 of record JAQJVL010010334.1, read on the forward strand.
ATTCATCACTAGTGGTCACTGTGTTCAGGAAGTCACAGTTACTATTTGCACTGTCCAGCAAGTCTTGTGCAATTTCAAGGCTACGTTTTTTTTGCTCCACTGTCAGCAACTTTTGAACAAATTTTGGGGACACTCTTCTCATTTTCAAATCCTCAGTTAAAATCGATGTACTGATCCAATGCTGACTCCAATTTCTTCTGCTAGTTCTCGAACTGTAAGACGGCGGTCCTCAGTGACTTATTTTTCCCGTTATTAAACAATATTTTTATCTTCTTCAAGTAGGTCTCAAGGCATAACTTGTTTTCACTCCAAAATGCATCAGCACTGGTCTTCTACACGAGACAGTGGCTCTCTCTCGGGGGTGATCCAATAAAATACTCACCAAATGGTTGTTTCTTATTACAGTTGAAAAGCCAAATTGCCTGTACCTACAGTAAATATATGCTCTTTAAGTTATCAGTAGATTTCAATAACCATTTTCCACAATTCAATAATAATTGGACAAACTAATGATTGGACATACTCTCTTCATCACTGCTCATGTATATTTGTTCTCAAGCTATGTAAACAGTTTATGTACATCTGTTAAAAAATTATGTCTCTGTAGAATGTTAAAGAGACTTATAATAAGTGTTAATTCATGTACATTCAAATAATGTGTCAAGCTCCTTAGGAATAACAAATAGCCAAGGGACATGACTACTCAAAAATTCAATGTGCTTCTCTATTTCTTAAATGTTATTATTTGCCATATACACATATGGTCTAAAAAAAAATTAAAAACAACAACAGTCTGGAATTAAAAAAATTAAATTAACAAACAAAATAAATAAACAAAAAATTAAATCTCTATCACTGGAAAGTTAGCATTTTGCCATTAACACATAATGTCTCAAAAATAATGTTTCTAAAGTGTTTTATGTACTCTTAACTTTTATGATGTCTCTTGAGTCTCTGGCAACTTAGAAATTAAAATAAATTATTTTACGAGATGGTGGTGCAGTGGATACCCATGTAATTTACTTACTTGGTCAGCCAAAGACATTACGTGTTGATTGGCTGTTACATTAAGGTGTAGAACATTGAATTTGTTCCGTTTGCAAATATCATATGCTACATTAACAAAGCTTGTGGATCCAGTCTTCGGCACTCTATTGTAAATTACGATCAACTCTCTTTCAGGATAAGTAATTCTTTTTTGGTCCGACAAAGAATTACCTAAAGCTGAGTTCTTGATATTATTCACTTGCATTAGCCTCTCCAGACTTGCTTCTGAAAAATAATCAAGCCCATTAATGATTGTACAACTGAAAAAAAAAAAACTCTATGGAGGAGTGAGTGTTTTATCCTTTTGTATGGAGGGTTTATGAATATTATAATTACCTTTGTCAACCTGCGGTCACAGAAGATGACATATTTATTTACAATAGTTTGAATATTACCTGTGCATAAAAAGATTCTCATGTTGGCCAAATTTGCTAAAACTCTTATTTCCAAATTTCTATCTGCATAAAAACATCTGTAGTCTATTATCTGCCATCACTTTGTTTTTTATACACAGTACATTGTTGAATGGTAAAATGCTATATGTGCAGTAGAATGATACTCTGAAACCTATTTAATTGTATTGATCCTTTCAAAGCTTCTGAAAAAAATTGTAATGAAGTTATTTATATAACTAATATTACAAATATATATCTAAACCAAATCAATATGAAACTGCATGACTAACAATTATATACATACAAGGAGACACCTATGCACGCTACACATGCCAACCCTAACACTAGCTGCGCTCATTTCACTTTAGCCTGTGGTTTATAACTACAAATGTTAGGTTAACTGTACATTAGGTTAACTGCATAATGTAAAATCGCAATATTAAACTTATTTACAGTTATCAATTTACTTGTGATGCTACCTATTTTTAATATCATAAACCCCAATGATATTACGTTGCCTATTTCAAACGTGTTCATTTCATTTGTTTTTGTTTACAGCTGAAGATTAACTAGATACATAAAATAACTAAATTAGACTACCTTTATCTACCATTATTATGGAAAACCATGCCTACAACAACCTTCCTTGGTTTAACATTATGAAAGATCTAACTTCATCAATATTATAAACACTATTGCTTACATTCCAACAGCCGTTAAAACTTGTTATAAATTATTGTTTTATATTGAACAGCTGTTATTTTTCTATTCTTTTATATCTCTCAATATTTTTTAAGGACGAAAAACGTACTTTGAGTGCTTTCTATGCCCTTCAGGATGAACATATTGTAGAATTATGACCTTATTGCACAACTACAAACAGAGGCAAATTTTTTGACAACCTCAACCGTTTACATTGGTTAAGAAATAAGAGAGGGGTTTGTTGACAAAAAACAGCTTCGTGTATTATATATAAGTATTAAATACGTGGATTGTATTCATTTACTTTATGGATGTTTTTATATAATAACAAAGACAATAATATAAATATACTATGCCAGTTCTATAAAAAGTTATTTCGAGTTTATTTTAAATTTAGAAAACTACAAAAGTACTTATTTAGCCCGATTAAGGGTGTTCGTCCAACCGGCTCAGTTTGGTGCTGGATGCAGTTTAGTTCAACGTTTCGCCGCCACGAGTAGCAAAGTGAATGCTTTGCTGGGGGCATGGGAAAGTAACAGCACTCTTGTTGCACGTCCGGAGCACAACCGGGAATAACTCCCCAATTTATTGTAAACTTTAACAATAAAGATTTGATGTATTATTAATCTTCTTTTTTGATTAAAGATAATAATACTAATTTCAACCCGAAATTCGTACAGACGTCATTTACAAAATAATAATTGATCACACTTAAAAAAATATTCTTTTTATTATTAGCTTTAATTTACTATAAGTTGTGTGCCATATCACAGAGTCGAGTCGTTTCGAATAGCCACCTTTCTCATTGTTTGTTTAGTTTGTGTGTCTGTGTTTATTTTCGTTGTTCCTTGTTTCTTGTTTGTGTTGGTTCTGTCTTGCCATCATTGAATGCTGCCGTTTGTCTTTGTCGGTATGGTTGGCTAGTTCTTTGGCTTTTGGCTCCATGGTCCAGGAGGGAAGATGGATCGTCACCTACATTGCCTTCCAACTTGATGTCACCTGAAGACGTAGTGGAGGACCTACGGGCTGGGCCGTCCTTTAGGCCTTGTTTGTGGCCCAGAGGGAGCCACCTATTCCTCCCTTTCTCACCGCGCTGTTGACTGTTTCTCCAGGCATATTACTTCAGCATGCAAGTGAAATCAATCCTTTATTTTCTTCACCCCTCTCAGCCACCTTTTGTGTATTTAAGAAAATAAGAAGGTAAAGAAGAAAAAAAAGTGTAGTTCTGTATGTAAATTTATTTAGAAGTTTGTGTGATTGGGTGGGACTGTTCTTTTGTGGGAACTTAGTGTTAGAAGGGTGGGTTTTTCTGAGCTGTAAAGGAGAGTACCTTCAGAGTTTATTTATTTATAGTTTTTTATTTATTTTAAGTCTTTTGTGAATCCCTCTGTCTGAGGAAGGTGAGCGTGGTTCGCCGAAGTCGATTACCGTAATATTTGTGAATTTTGTACTTGTATTGTAATATATTTGTGCATTTTATGCTTATATTGCAATACATTTTGTGTTGTGTGACGTTTTACTTTTACTGTTCATTTTTTTTATTTAATTTTTTGATGTTGGTGATAGGGTCTTTTCTTGTTAACGGGGTTCTCGGGGGCTTGCTGTTTTAACTTCACATTTCCATTAGGAACCGCACAGTTCCGTCCGGTGGATTAAGTGTAATTATTATTTGGAATCTTTGTTTGATTTTTTTAACTTTTCTAAATTGACCTGACCTCTAAGTTACTTTTGCGTTTCCAAGGCCTCTGATAGTAAAGCTGCCATTGTTGTATGTATTAATAATTTTTTTATTTTTATTTATGTGTAGATATTGTTAAGTATTGTTCCTTGTTGTTGTTTTCTCTTGTTTATTCGTGGTTGTATTTGCTATTTATTTATTTATTATTGTTAAAGTCAGGCCGATATTGTTGTTTCCTAGTTATTTTATTGTTTTATATTTTTTTTTTATTTTGTTAATTTGTTAGCTAGCCTGAGAAAAAAAAATATCATTAACTCAAGAACGGGCAACCACCTAATTTTTGTTTGATGTGCTTGATTTTAAATTATTTTGTTATTCAATTCTTAAAAAAAAAAAACTTTTAACTAAATATCAATTTTTTTAAATAAAACTACACTTTGACTGTGACTTGTGTTTTTTTATTCTGTGTCCCAAGTCCGGTGCATTCGCACCCATCCTCGATGGTCCTGGAGTTTTATTTGTTCAGAGGTGGGTGTTAGTTGGTTAGGTTAGTACCATATTTGTTCACCATATTCTCAAAAATTTAATAAAATATATCGCATGGTTTGTTAATGGTTAGGAACCAAGAAGGGCCAAATTGGCCACTTTAGGTAGCTAAATAAAATTATCGATAATTTTTTTTTATTTTTCCCCTTAACACTTATTACTTGTGACAAGACAAACAATTTTATTTTAAAAAATATCAAAATAATTTTTGATCGAACACCAGTATAGCAGGTGAAGCAAGAGATGTGGTCCGTAGGAGATGAGGTGTAGCATGATATAGTTTGAAAATAAGATGGGCTGCGAAAGTGATTAAACACACATACTACACTATAAGAAGGCCTATAAAATGTATAATCACAATGGTAATTGATTTCCATAAACCACCTTTAACTTCCTCAAATGAAATGAAATGAAAATGAAATGAAATGAAAAACGTCTTTATTTATATTCAAGAGGCGAAGTTAGGGCTGCAGAGCCCTCTCTACCACTTAACCTCATCATTCATAACGAGATATTTTCAAATATAAATAACAATTTACAAGGAAATACAAAATAGAAATTGCAATGTACGAAGTAAAACATATAAGTCAAAAAATGTGAAACATTATATTTGAACTTAAAAATATTTCTACTATCTCAAACAAAACTACTGTTATTCATAACATTTATTCAAAACTACATTCATTCGGCACAATCACTCATTACCGCCACCACCAAGCCACAGCGACATCAACCACTACTCCCGCTAGGCCCGCAGCAGATAGCACCTCACCTCCGCCCCAAACCTAGTGCGCTTATCGATGGATCTGATATTGTCAGGCAGAGCATTCCAGAGGGATCCAAAAAGGAATCATTATTTCTTCTGTATAGGCCTACATAAAAAGAAACTAAAACAATCAGGTGTCATACTACTGTCAGCACAGAAATTATGTATAAGTGAGTTTAAGAATTTTATACTATGAAACAAAGACCTATTTAAAACCAGTCACACTATTGTTTTTCTCGTGTATTTTTACGTGCAGACATTTAAATTTTAAATTTGTATTTTAAGTATTAGTTATTTTTATTTCAGTTAAGCTTAAACAAAAAACTGCTGGAATTTTCACTAATTTTCACTGTGCATCAACTTGTTATAAATCAAAAACTTGTTATTGAAAGACCTACATGATTGACAAAAAGGTTTTCTATAAGTTTTCTACTCTCTTGACATTTGTGAGCTAATAGATATATAACAAATCCCAATATATATATATATATATATATATATATATATATATATATATATATATATTATATATATTTGATAATGTCTTTTTTTTTATATATGCTTGGTAATTATTTGATATTGCATTTTTCAAGTTTTTTTTTCTCTAAATGTAAATAATGGGCTAATTTTGAAGTACTTACAATAGCCACGGGTTATCTTGAGCTGTAGCTAATGTCACGATCAGTGCCGGAGGGAGGGGGATCTCTACCAATAAACAGCGTTTAGCTTACTAATAGCATTGCTGTAAACATCAAGTCACCACGCCCAAAAGTTACCTTTTTTATAACACAACTCCCACCCCATTAATCACTGATATTTTTTATTTATAATCATATTACTTGGTATTATAATGTGTTATCATGTTATAATTATACTACTAGGCCTCTAATTATATTACTATTATCTTCGTCTAATATTTAATGAGAAAAATAAAATAAAATCATATGGAATACCAAATAATTTAAACACTAGTGAATTTACAGAATGTAGGTTACGTTAATAAATAAGTACTGTTCATATTTTTTTTGTAAGCAGTCCGTAATTTAATTGTATATTAGGAAATACATACTTGTGAATAACTTAGTGAACAATAAATGTAATGTCTTTCAAGATAGGCAGCTGTTCTAATTAAATTAATATTTCAACTATAACATCTGTGGTTAAGTTATTAAATAGATAACAACTAATAATATAAACAAAATTATTGCACTTAATATTTGCAATAAAAATGCTTTTGATACAAAAAGAAGACAGCAATACTCCACTCGCCAATCAGCTGAACAAGAGCGGTAGCCAACGTCTGCATGTCAGGCTAGTACAAAGCAACGCATGCATATGCCGTACCCCTCCCCTCTCCTAACCACCAAGCTTTAGAAAAGTAACGGTTTCAACAGCTCAAGATATTCCGTGGCTATTTTAAAAATGTTGGGGGAAATAACATTTTTTTTATTGGTAAAGTTTTACCAAGAAGAAAAATGATAACTTTTTTTTACTAAAATATAGCATTGTAGGTACTCAAATTGTGCTGAATTTTGTCCTGCTCAAGAATATGTAAGAAGGGGTTTGACATTGAGTTATTGCAAATATTAAGTGCAATAATTTTGTTTATATTATTAGTTGTTATCTATTTCTTAGGCTCTTAGCCCTAGAAAAGTGCCTATTTAGATAAATTTGTTTTTATAAGTTAGGTTGGGTATTGTTAGGTTATGTTTGTTTTCCTTAGGGAAGGTATTGATGGAGGCGTATAGTTGTGCTCATTACCTTGAGATGTTGGGTTGCGGTAAGATGAAGAATGCATCGTTAAATCAAATCATTCCTTAATAAATTAACTGTACTAATTATATTAACCCACTGTGGATCGCGTAATGTGGCGCGTACCTGGCTCTAATGGTAAAAACTGAATTTGCAAATCTGCACTACACCTGCCCTGCCGGCCTAGCGCACTCGCAAATTCTACACGTTTTGTTATTTACGTTACATAAACATTACACTGACTATATTACTAGTCTATATAATTCAGACAATCACAATTTATCCTCATTTTACTGGAAATCACGCACACAACAAAATGATAACACCATACGTAAGGGCTAAATTACCCAAACTAATATCAAGTAGTCGAGACAACAGTGAATAGGAAACAGTAACAAAAAAAAGATAAGGAGACAGACAGATGAGTCTTAAGCGCCTCAAAACAAAAGGGTACATTGTAACAGCGATAACATTGACACGAGGGCCGAGTGACGCAACTGTAGACAACCAGTGCCACGACATCAACGTAGTTGAGCTATCGGTCTCCTCGGCGCGGAACATGGAGGCTCCGTCTTTGATTCGCAATGGTTTAACTGCTGATTTGATTAGTAGCAAATAATATCTGCTTCATGTATTAAATTAGGTGAAACGATATATTGAACAATACAGCCTAGTAGGTTACTTTTGCAATATATTACAATTGTTTTCCCAATAACCACATTGTTTAAAAAGATTATGGTATTTATGCAGTTTCTTGCTACCAATCAAATTTGAAAATTTTGCATGAAATGGGTCTAGAAGTGGCTGTATTTTCACGAGATACGCTTTTTATTCCGCGGAAATAACATTTTTTACCAAAAAATTAAAAAAAAAACACTTTTAGTATTTTTGTTATACAGTGAAAACTCTATTGTCCGTCACCCTACTTTCTGCCAGGTTCTGTTATCCGTCAGTGTCTGGGTTCGTCGCGCCACAATATGACAATTGCCGTATGACTTATCCGTCTAGAAGACGACCATTTCCCTCTCCAGCCGTTTAGCCCTCATAAGCCTAGTTCCAACAGTCTGTCATGCGTAAGGCCTCGTCTGCTGTCTACCAGATAACAGGTCGTTGGAACAGCTCGCCTGTATATGCCTGCCGTACGGACAGGCCTTCCGGGGATCCCAGAACAACATGGGGAAAGAGGTCGGAGATGGTTTTAAGCCGCAACGCCTACACAGGTCACGGGCCGTTGGAACGGTCATGTCTGATGATACACAGGCAACACGCTATCCGTGTACGACATCAGGCCGCCTGATGTCTGAAAAAACACTGGCCGTTGGAACTGGGCTTTAATATATTACCCTGTACTGCAGTTTAATTTTAAGAATATTGATAATTAATTTTTGTGCTGATTACATAACGTACAAGTTTATATTTTACATTAAAACTAGTCCTACTACAATAAAAGCGTAATTGTGACCTGCAGT
>JAQJVL010010335.1:0-12720 GCA_035578905.1 Stictocephala bisonia
AAAACCCTTTCCCAATTTTTTTCTTCTTTTTTCCTTTTTTTCTTATATTATAATGACGTTTTGCTGTGTGACGCTTACTTATTTTGTATTTCTACGAACACGTAATATTCCAACTAAGCAACTACATAACAATAGTAGAAGAAAATATTGTTGTTTGATATTAGAGTTAAGTTCAACAGCAGTAAAATTAACCAATAATGGAAGCCAAATCAAAGTTCCTTTATACGCCATCAATTTGTAACTGTATTAAACTAAATCTTTATTATATTTGTTCGTATAAAATATTTCTATAATTTTAGAAAAAGGTACATTACTGTATCTGTTTTTAGCAATTCTGTCTTGACTTTTGTTTCTAATTTATTATTCACAAACATCTGGTACAATCAAATGGGGTCATATGAACGGTTTGAAAACTGATTGAAAAATATTTAACCTAAGCAACATTAAAAAAATATTGTTAGCAAATTAAGTCCAGACTGTATTTAGTTATTAATAATAAATTAAAATTTAACATTAAAATTTAGAACATAAGAATGATTAAATGTTTTTGGTATAGCTAAAAATAGAAAAACACATGACATCATAATTCGTCCCAGATATTATGAACAGTTAGAAATAAATGCTTTTTAAAAATCTTTTTTTAACCAGTTTATATTTTATTTGAGAAATGATTTTTCCAAGTAATTCTTCTTTGATTCTGCAAATTCGGTAGTGGGAATTACGTGGAAACATTTTCAATGAAAGTATTCTTTAATACATTCCGCTGATAACTTATGCAGAAGTTGTGCAGAACTTTGCCAACTTGAGGTTTCCAGATGGGCCAGAAACCTTTCAACTTTCTCTAGATTTTACAACGTAAGAAACCCAGGCATTTTAATAATAAAAATAGCTTTCTGTGCTATTTTGTGTATTCAGTTAAAGAATACTTCACTGCATTGTAGTTTGAATTTCTTTCTGATCATGGGAGGAACTTAGTGACTCTTTAATACTAACTTGATAATATATTAAACAAAAACAACTTTCCGCATTTATGTCGGATGGTTCAGACAATCCTTTTCTAATTTCTTTCGTTTTAATAATAGAATACACGACTAAGACGGAATCAAGGTGGTTTTGTCAAATAATTTACCACATGTGTTATTGTTAAAAGAATAAAATATTTAGTTTCACTAAAATAAAAACATTTTGAGTCCAAATTGTTCACAAAATGCTTAATGATCTGGTTATTTTTGCATTGTATAAAAATGTTTAGAAAAACTTTCTATTTTATAATTAATACTAATTAATATTGTTATTTTTAATAAACATATAGTAATTAAATTGTTCTGTTGGTAATTTATTAAACATGTTTTGCTACGTAAAATAATTCTTATTACAGAAAAAGGTAAAACATAGCAGTCTCGTAGAGTTATAATGTAACTATTTTGTATTAAAAGCTCTATTTAACCCTCATAAATATTTTAAGCTTTATCATGTACAGAACATATTTTTTAAACTAATTTTAACATGTTTCTTAAATTGTTTTGCATCTTCCTTTAATCCTTATTTAAAATGTTTCAGGGAGGTAGTACTAGAAATAGAAACAACTTTTCAAGAATATAGCTCCAAAATGAAGGGAGAACCAAAAACCTCAGTGTGTTTTTGCTTCCCAACGGTGACTTCACCCAGCAAACGTAGGTTTAACCCACAGAAACCCCATCTCTTCTCTTCTTCCTAGCTCTACCAGGAACAGAATCACACCCTTCAAACAACCTACACTGATCCTAGCCAAGAAGGAGCTCCTACTCAGAAAAATGGGCAGCTTAGGCTTTGCAGAAAATGAGGAAGGGCGTACAATTGAGGGTCCTGTCAGAGAGAAATGTTATACATAAATACCAATAAATGGGGTTGGTCGGTTATCAACAAATAGTTTCACTAATTTTGAATAATTATCAACTAAAATTGTAAATTAGGTGTAAAATAAACAAAAATTAATAGCCAGGGTACCTTTTTTTGGACACCATGCACACAAACGTATTTTAATAATTGAGTTAACGCAATTTTTATACATTTAAGCTATTTAAATCCATTAATTTATTTTTTTTAAATCTACAAAAATCAAAAAAAGACAAAAAACAAACAAAGAACTAATTATATATATCACCATCAATGACAAATATTTGAATTAAAATACAGGATTTTCTTTTAAAGCGCAACCCATGATTTAAAATAAAAGTGACAAACAAAACATATAACTATAACACATTTTATTATTATTTACATTTATTACCACTATTTACATGACTTTCATGACATTTTTGTTTTTACGAGTTTGTTTTAAAATATTCCTCCACAATAAGCACTCTCTGGTGTTTGCTCAAAACCATGTTTCTAACTTCAATTTAATGACATTGCACAAAACCAAATAAAGTGATAAACAATACAAAAATGTAAATCAGCTGATAGCTGAGGAAGAAGAAGAATCAGGGCTACCAACCTATGAACTTGTAATTATCTTAAATACCCTGTATAATACCCAACGTTATTCAATAGTCATTCAGAGTTGAAGAGAAAAGCTAATTTTACATGACCTTGAAAAGGAGGGAGGACTTCTACAAATTCACCACCACTTAATTGTGTGCCAACATTTCATTGACGTCGTAAAAGTTTTTCGATACGTCAGCACCACATAACCTTAACCGTATTTTCCCTTTTTATTTACTACCGCTGATAGTGTAATGGAACTCAGCGTTTTTAAAATGACCCATTAAACATGGAACCAATTTACTGTGAAATAATAATTTTTATGAGTTACCTTATAATAAATAGATCGTGACTACAACCAAGATAATAATAATAATAATAATAATAATAATAATAATAATAATAATAATAATAATAATAATAATAATAATAATAATAATCATAATAATAAAACTTTTATTGCATTAGGACAATTATAAACATTGTATTGCAAAAGTCATATTTTTTTATAATTTGCCATCCATTCTAACAATTCACCCTTTCAAACATACATATATTGACAGACACCCAAATTCCCACTCATCGCCAATTGAACCTCTTCAACTTCACTTGTGTTATAATGTTATTGATTTTCCCCCTCCTAGTTATGTGCAAAGAATTCGTCTATACTATAAAATGCTTGTTTTGAAAGAAACTTCTTGAGACGACTCTTGAACGCCTTGGGCGTTGTAGCACTTTTGATAAATTCTGGTAACCTGTTGACTATACGAACGCCCATCTGTGAAGGCAGGCGTTCATAGACTACCGTTCTATGACGACCATTTCGGTAGTTGTCCCTGCCTCTAGTGTCGTATGTATGTATATCTCTGCCTCTTGTGATAGTAGTCTTGTACCTACCATATGTAGCAGTCTCAAGAATATAGAGGCAAGGTAATGTCAACATATTTAACTCTTTGAATTTTGGTCTGCACGACTCTCTGAAATTCAATTTTAGGATGATTCTAACTGCCATTTTTTGAATTCTAAATATTCTGTCAAAGTTAGTGTTGGGACATCTTCCCCATAGCACTAATCCATAGGTAATATGAGGGTAGATTAACCCGTAATAAGCCGTCATCAGTAACTGAGTTGGGCAGAATTTAGCTAAATTTCTCAAAGCATAAATGCCTGATGATAACTTCTTACACAAATTTTCGACGTGGACATTCCGAGTCCAAGATACAAACGAATGTAAGTTATAATAATGTTATGATTCAAAAATAACTAATGGTATTTTTATGTTATTTACTTTTTTTGTATTACCGTCTTAGTCCAGCAAGTAAACAGTTTTGAAAATGTATTGGTTTCTACCCTTCTCAGTTTATGATTAATAATTTCAAAGTTGTATAATTAAAAAAAAAATGTTTTTGTTCAATGTACTTTTCAATTAAAATTCAAGATGTTTATTATTTTAATTATTTATTAGTAAAACGCCGATCGTATACATATGGACACGAATTTGAAAGGTAAATGATTGTAATGAGTATAGATGAACGAGTGTAGTCATTGTTACTAACTAAGGTCAACTGTTTCTTAGAAAGTACTATTTATTAATATCCCAATAGCCACGGCCACTAAGGGACCTCTAGCATTACGTGGAATCTGAACCACTTACTGTTGGTCTGATTTTCAGTTAACTGACACTCAGTTCTCTCCCCTACACAGCATCTGAAGCTTGACTACCATCCAACATGTACACCTCAGACTTCTTTTATAGTGTCCACGTCGATGGCAATCATTGAGAGGACGCTGTGTTGGTATTTATTTGGTAAAAAAATTCTTCATTGACTGCCAATTCAGAGTCAACAAATGAAAAAGTTACACTTGTTTAAAAAATGTCTAAGGATACACTTGATTGAGAAAGCTTTCTACAGCCTTCGGGAAGCTCGTGAGGGTCACTTGTTAGGCTTATTTAATATTTTATTATGTTTATACATAAATAATCATATTATTATTAAATTAGTTTATGACTTACAAAAAAACTATATAATTTTCAATTGTGTCAATAAAGCATTTATTTATTAAGAATACTGATCATAGAATCTATCATCTTTAATCTCCTCAACACCTTGTCCCCAAGTAACTGGGTTACAGCACTGCGCCACCAGTGCCGACAGAATGACAGAGAGGGAAGATCACAAATTATCGTGAGAGAGAAAAAAGGGTGGAGAGGAGATTACCCCTTTAACCCCTTTACCCCTTTTATGGTTGGAAAAGGGGTAAAAGGCAGAAATCGCAGTTTAGGCTGAGAATTGACAGCCGCACTTAGTTTGCTTCGTTTGCTAGGGGAAATCTGACTATTTCCTTTCTCTGTTTGCTTCTTATAGATGTGTATTCATTGGTAACACTGACAACCCTTTACTGACTCCTCATCAACTAGATCTCCAACCATCTACCAACTCCTCATCAACTAGGTCCCCGACCCTTTACTGACTCCTCAACATCTAGATCCCCAACCCTTTACCGACTCCTCATAAACTATATCCCCAACCATTTACCGACTCCTCATAAACTAGATCCCCAACCATTTACTGACTCCTCATCCACTAGGTGACCCAAAAATCCGTTCACTCATAGTTAGCCACTTACTGATCTTGTTCCTCATATTTCTTCTGTTTCAGTCTTCTGTTCTAGGTTTGTCGTCTCCTTGAGGCTTCCTTTCCCGGGTTCCGAAATGCCTGCTTGCTTCGTGCCGTCATCTTCTCATCCTATCCTATCATAGGCTGAAGAAGCCCTATAACAGCCGCAGCTTCCTGCTACACCTTCACCATCCTGGTACGGGTATTTTCTATAAGACGAAAAGAAAACACGCGACGATATCACTCATCAACATTTATCGTGAAAAAATTCCTTTTAAGTACAAAGAATATATGCACTACATGATATATTGTGAAATGAAAAATGACTTTTTCAGAAACGGAGTTAGGACTAATAAGTCCTCTCATAATTGTGCTAAGAATACTAAACCTGTCTTAAAACTATACAGACTAATTTGTTGTTATAAATACACAGGACCTTTTCAATCTCTTTAGTTATGAAGCAAGAATACACATTGTGCTATTCCTATTTATAATTTACTGGAAACTTTAAAGTTTACCAGAAATTTCTAAAAGTACGTGTTTTTAGCCTATGTTTAAAATAATCTTAAAAATTAATTGTACACTATATTTGACGAAAAAGAGATTTTTACAATGACCTTAAGAAATAATCATCAAAAATGTTAGCGTCCTTGGCAGTACGTAATGAATATGTAATTTGTCATTAGGCTAATAATTAATGACAATTTTTAATAATAGTCGGCCTTAATCTGTAACAATGACTACATTCGCACATCTACACTCATCACACTCTTTCTGAAAACACTACTTACCCATATCTTGACGATCGGCCTTCTAAGATTAAATTAAATAAATATTATGTTTAATGTGTCTGCACTTGTGGCACAGTGTTGTAACCCAGCTACTTGGGGACGAATTGCTGTGGGAATTATAAGCGATTGGTTCTACGCTCAGTCCTCTTAATACCAATGGTCAGTCTGGGGTGTCCATGTTTGGTGGTAGTCAGTGTCCAGATGTTGTTTAGAGAAGAGAACTGAGTACCAGACTTCTCAAATAGCTCATAATCAGACCAATAGTGCGTGGTTCGGATTCTACTTAAAGCTGTCGGTCCCTTATTTGTCCTATTGGACTATTAACAAGTCGCCCTCTCTGAGCACTAGACAAATCCAGTTAGTAACTAGACTACACACAAGTTATTCACACTCATCCTACACCCTTCATTAATTATTCATAGTCACTTTAAAATAAGCACAAAGTTGTGATGGTGTCTAATGTCTGAAATTAATCTTTGAATACTGTAATATATTACCTCTGTAGAGCGAGGTAAACTGTATTTAGAAGCGTATATACGTTCGTAGACTCGCAGATTTGATACGTCATAAAGTTGACACGTCATATCCGGTCTGTCATAGTTGAGCGTTGATATATGCCTGTTTCTGATTCTCGGATCTCATACACGAGAGAACGTTCTAGTGACAGGTACATTTAAAGAGAATCCTTCAACTTTGGATCAGGAATAACTGGATAAACACAGTTGGTATTTATTTTTATGTATCATCTTTTAATATTTATATAAATATTGCAACTTTGTTAACATTTAATTGTATGTCTATTGAAAGAAAATTTCATAATTCATGCTGTAAGTTATATTTGCTTGTATAGTATTTAATTAGTTTTCGAACTTTTCCCGTTAATTCACTACACCACTTTGGTTAGGTTTTTTTAGGTTATGTTATGTTGGGTTTGGTTTGTTTGGTTTGTTTATCTTAGGTTAACCTAAATTGTGGTTATGGTAGTGAATTAACGGAAAATGTCATAGTTTTCATATGGACATTGATTAGAACTATTGGATAAGTTATTTGTATTGGCCATTGATAAGACATCGATCGTAGTGATAAGGGCGAATAAGTGTGATGTGTACGAATGTGTCAATACTAACTAAGGTCGACTTTTCCTGTGCTAACATTAAAAATATACCTCACTGCAAATACTGGTAGGACTTAATGTTAAAAAAGGCACATAGCATATGCTTTCAAAATAATTACATTTAGTAATTTGTCACCACCAATTACTAAACCGGACTTAACTAAGTCCAGATACAGCTTTCCACCATGTTTTCTTTCTTTCCTTGAATTTAGATTCTGGAAAACTAAACCTTAATTTCGATGTCCCACTCAAGTATCTTTTGAAACATTACATATTTTTCCAAAGAACTGGAACATTTTGAATGATAGTAATACATTTTAGACATATAGGCTAAATTTGTCAAAACCTGAATATATCTTAAAATATTGAATAATCCTAGATTTAAGCAGAATGTTACACTTGACTGAAATTAATATTTCTCAATAGACCAGAAAAAATATTACGCTGATTGATATTACGAAATATGTTAAAATGTACGAATAGTTTATACAATTTACTCAATGACTCAATTTTATTATAATTTTAATAGTGCATTCTGTTTCTTGAAAACTTAATAAACGGTATATAACCGTCTGAAAGAAATGTACTTTGTATGCTAACATTGTGCTGTTAGTAAAAATCAATAAGTTGTTATTAAATTGTATGCAGTAAGCTATACAACCAAATTGAGAGCTCTAGTAAAAAATAAAAAAAAAAAAAAAACTGGAAAAGGAGGGAGTGTATGTCAAGAAAACTTTTCAAAATAATACTATCCAAGCGACGTTAAAATAAGTTAAAAAGAGCTTTTTTAAGTTAAAAGGATTAAAAAAAGTTAAAAGACGTTTTAAGAGAGAAAACCTAGTTCAGAGACAACATTCAGATTTTTCTGGAAAATACTTTAGAAAATAAGCCAAAACTTGGCAGAATAGTGATCTAATATTTCCAAGAGGTAAAATCCGTTCGAATTGACGAATTCTTTTCATTATTGGTAATAAAATGTTATAAAAAGACATATCCCATCTAGAAATATGTTTTCTTAACTCATTATTTCAGTTAATGAGTGTTTTAACTCATTACTACAAAGTATTGAAAATAAGAACACTACATAAATTACATCAAATTTTGCCTCGAAATTTCCCGTTCTAAAAAAACTGAAAATATATTAATTTAGATGAGTATCATTATTATACTTTAGGAATTATATATGTCAGTTATTGATATTGTAAGCGATGTGGCTTGTGGTTGTAATTGCGGGGGGGGGGGGCAGTGGTTTGTAGTATACTTCCCTGTTGTAGGAGAGCTAAGCCGTCAAGGAGGGGTCAGCCGTCCAGCTGTGATCAGTGCAAACCTGATGTCAAAAGATTGACCCATTCATAAAATACAGCCCCTCAAAGGATTTAATGTCATATAACTAATTCTTCGTAGTTATGCGGCTATTTATTTATCCCTGTTTGAGGCCTCTGTCTTAAGTATGTTATTGATTATTAACACTCGTAACGAAGACCACGTTGTAAAAATAATTATTTTGTTCAACATAAATAAAAATAAGAAAAATGAATAAAACACTTTTGACTGTAGGTATACCCTAAAAACAGTTAGGGAAAATTATTACGATAATTTGTGCCATGTTTTTGAGTGAAGATGAATTAATATCTCATAGTCGTCTAATTAAATTATAGTTAATAATCCACAGTTAATCCAAGTTAATCCACAGCAATAAATAATACTTTCTCATCAGGCTGCTTTTAAATTTTAATTAAGAAAAGCCTTGTGGTTACAATACTTAAAAAACAATCTGAAACTAAACTCGACAACCTTAGATCAATTAGTCTTTTACCTGTTTTCTCTAAAATCTTTTAAAAATGTATGAAATCATGGTTTATGCAATATTTAAATAGCATAAGTTTTTTTAGAAAACATCAGTTCGGATTTAGGGAGGGGAAAAGTACTGAATTATCGCTCACTTTATTTCTTGAAAATTTATAAAACAGCATAAGTATTGTTCAAAAGTTGAGATACGTGGGTTAGCCTTAAAATGGTTTAAATAGTTTTTGATAGGCAGAGAGCAGGTAGTGAGAATAGGAGATTTTCATACGAATCAAGATACAATACAAAGGGGGTACCTCAGGGTTCAGTTTTATCAGCATCTTTGTTTTTAATATTTATGAATGATTTATTATAAAATTAATGTAAAGGATCAGTTACAGTTTTTTCTTATGATGTAGCATACCTTTTTTGGGATATAGCTCAACTGTGGAACAACATACATAATAATTTATGAGTGCTGAGAAAATGTTGTGTAGATAATGAAGTGATTATGAATGTTTCTAAAATCAAACTCATGATTTTTGGTTCTAATAGTTTTAAATTTGAAAAAAAAATTAATTCCACTTATTGGGCCGTTCTCAATCTGATACGTGTAATTGTAAAATAATTGAGCAGGTAAGCAATTCCAGGTATTTAGGTATTTTGATAGATGAAACATTATCATGGAAAGATCATATAGAACAGCTATTAAAGGGGATAAGAAGTGGTGTTAGGAAATTTTATTATCTTAGAAATATGTGTGATACCAAGTTGCTCAGGTCAATGTACTTTTCTTCGATACATTCAAAACTGCAATACGGAATTTAGTGCTGGGGAGGAGCTTATCAAAATTTAATTAACAAAGGAAGAATTTTGCAGAATAAGTTTATTATAATTTTTTTTACACAAGAGTATACGCGACTCATCATATCCTTCATTTTGCAGCTTAATATACTACCATTACAACATCTTTATGTGAATAAGGTTTTGCACATTTTTTTCATTAGAAGTGGTAATTACGAAACCGCTAAACGACACAATCACAGAACTCTTGGTGAAGCAGCAAATTTGATAAAAAGACCAAAAGTGGCTAAAAGTATTTTCCAAAGATCACCCTTTTCTCCTTGAGCCAATATTTTATAATTAATTACTACAGCAATTGAGAGAATCAAAATCTATTTTTAACTTTAAACGTAAATTAAAGAATTGGTTATTGGAACAAAATGACGTTTTGTTCTTGGGTCGAATATTACAATAGCCAGAAGTAACGATCTTAGTTTGAGTTTTTACCTACTCAAGGTTGATGTCTCTATGGTTTATTTTGTATTATTCCTAACAGTATTTATTGTTATCTCTTGATTATTATTTATTTCCTATCATCTATTTTTTGTTATTTATTTTCTTATTATTTATTTATTCAAGATTATTGCTTCCTTAATCATACCTCTAAATATTTATTCCATTATTTAAAAGATTTTTGTTTCTAGATGTTTGAAATTAACTATATTTCAAGTATTACTTTTATTTTTCGTAACACTAAAATTGGTTGTATCTGTATTTTTTTAATCATTTATTTACAAATATTAGGTCTACCTATGGCAGATTTGGTAGTTATGTATTTATTTACTATTATTTTTATGTTAATTGGTAATCATGAAGCTTCACAAATCCAACACATTTTGATGAATTAGGCCTACATCAGGTAGATTCTTTTCATTTATTGTTAAATTGTTGCTAGCCTTCGTAACTGGTTACAGAAGGCTAGTACTTTCCAAGTTATTATGTATTAATATTGTATGTATATTTGTTGGAAATAAAACATTATAATTATATTTTATATTATTACTATAATATATAACTATCTTATCCTTGTTATTAAACAGCATTAGTTATATGGCGTTACATTATTTGTTTTGAGAGACTACATTTTCTGACTGAGTCATCCTTTTGACTTCAGGTTTGCATTTTTGTGTTTTACAAACAAATACGTTTAAATAAATCATTTCATTGGAATATATGAGAATTTTAAAAACTATTTACAATTTAAAACCTTCCAATAAAGAACTCAAAAAATAAAAAGACGTTTAATATGAGATATAACTCGAGGAAGGGTTGTATTTAAAATGTTTACGAGTTCCTTCATGGGTTATTCCCTGGATAAACGAAAACAAGTACAATATGGCTGAATATTTGGTATAGGGACATATACGTAACTATAAAGTTTCATCAAATTAGATTTAAAAATAATAAATATATTCCAGACTTGTGTCCAACCCTGTATGTTCGCTGAGGGGAAGAGTTAAACAGTAAGCTGTTTGTTACTGTGTAACTATTAATACAGTAAGTTGTATTTTGCCTGTTAGTTTTTGCATCGCCCCCAACGTAGTTTCGGATGGGTTCTTTAAGTGTTTAAAGCAATCCTAAACCATAAAAATAATCATAAGTTAAATGAAAGTCACTGATTTATTTTGTCTACCAATCATTAACTATGAAGTCGAATGTATGAATCCATGTTGCTCAGAAATATAAACATATACATAATAAAGTCTGCACCATAAAACCAGTTGAAACTGGTTCAAAACTTTTGAAACAAAGGGATAGAAAGTGGTACAATAATTCGTATACTTAAATAAAGAGTAAAATACGATTTCTAACATTAATTCGTACGTAAAGTGAAAATATTAAAAACTTTACTACAAACACAAATGTTTGATACAATCCCCCGCTTTATTAGCTTATATTAGATATAAGAACATTGTACAAGAAAACATTCCTGTTTTACAGTTTTTCAGCCTTCCAAAAATTTCTTTAAATCATTTTAAATTCACATAATTTTCACGTAAATTAAAATATAGTAAAACAAGCCTACGGAGATTCCTTTCCCATGCAATGAGAAATTCCCATGGTGGGGAAATCCCCCCCGAAAATTCTTAAGTTTAAAAGATACAGAATTTGAGTTTTCCCATGAAAATAACTTAGTATCTTAACAACAGTGGATTTTTTCAAAAGAAATGTGATAAATGATTCATCAAAACTCTATTTGACAAAATTCAAATCTCAAAAATATTATTGGTGTTTTTTTTTTTTTAATAAACACTGGTATGTTAAGCAACTTAAATAAACGATTCGGCGAACTGAAAATCCAATATTTTACAGAAATATCTTATTTAATAACAATATACCGCAGGGGAGTTATGATGACCCTCCTGCAAGTTTGCTTGTAGTCAGCGGTTCTTGTAAGTTTCAACAGAGGAATTTAAAAGGAATGTTATTAAAATTACTACACAACCCAGCAGGGAGGAGCACCTCTTACTTGTTTTTGTCAAGAATGTCGAAATAACTAGGTTTACAGAAATCGTACTCTATTTAATGAGTTAACTTAAATTTTTTATTATTGTAAAATAATCATAGTAACATTTTATTAAAATCAGCGTGTGATTTAAGATAGTACTAATAATAATAACAATTTTTATTTCCATCAATATACAACATGGTTACAAACTTCATACATGCTTGGAAATTGACTAACCACTATAGCAAGTTGTTGAGTTTAGTATATCAATTACAACATTTGAAGAAAAAACACACAGTTCAGTCTACATTTAGGACAACTAAAAGACTAGGCTCGGCCGCTACCTGCAGCACATACACATAGTAAAGAGAAAATATAAGATTTGTGACGGATACGATATGTAGATAAATGAAAAGAATTTAAAACAAAATAATACTTACTTAAATACAATGGCAATCTTAGAAACAACAAATATCAGTGTTCAGTTAAAATTAAAATATAAAGAAGAAAATTAATCAAATCTTGACAGCTATTACAAGGCACAATATATGTAATGGTATAACATTTTATGGAAATTATGCCACTGAATAGTGGTTGTTGGAGACTAACTTGAAATATTTATAATGGAATATCTATAATATTTTGAATTGAATTCTG
>JAQJVL010010336.1:0-12718 GCA_035578905.1 Stictocephala bisonia
AAAAAAATTGGCACAGAGATGGAGCCCTTGAGTTGGAATTGATTGAAACCGTGACAGAAACCTTCCTAGGAGTGAACTCTAAAACTTCCCAAAGTTTCATGGCGATGAGATGAGTGGTTTAATAATGCATAAATGTCAAACACACATATATTCATTTTATATATACATACTGACTGAACAATTAGTCTGTACTCAGAGCCAGTAACAGCTGGACATAGGCATCAAGTGAAGAGGGGGCGCTTTTATGAAAACATTAGCCCACTCAAACGGTTTTCTTGATCTAGCATCAAATCTACATTATTATTATCAGCTAATATTTGTTATTGTAATTTCGTTAGTAATATGGTTAGTAGAAACACTTTCATGCGCACAGACTAATTGTTCAGTCAGTATACATAGACTATTACCGACGTTTTAAATGTAAATAACAGAACTCTAAGAGTACATTGCAGTATGGCGTTGTAATGTTATAGCATGGATTCAGTATTATTATATTCAGTATCCTCAGTAATTAAATTAACTTATACGTTTAATTTTGTCTTTTATGATAAAAATTTTGTTAAATGGAGCAAGACTATTTCAGAGCTTATTGTATTGTGAATTTAAGTGTGTGTTGAGAAAAAAACCAGTTTTGTTTCTAGTCCTCAACATTCCTATACCTATATATAGATAGCAATTTTCATCACTTTACATTTGAAAAGTTGGCACTAGTGGTGCATTACTGTAACCTAGATACTTGGGAACAAAGTATTTTATAGATTGTAGGCGATAGGTTTCATGCTTGGTCCTCTTATAACTGGCATGGCGTCCACTTAACAACAATATGCACAAGTTTTTACAAACTTAAAGTATTTTTAGGTGTACAATATAATAAGAGGCAAATAAATATGTCAAGATGATCTAAAATGTCATTTGGCTGTCAAGACTTTTTTCCGATTCTTTTTTTGAAGCGTAGACGTGATGTTCACTGTTGTACTTGATTTTAATGTTCATTACATTGAAGAGATAGGACATCAGCAAACTTAACTTAGAAGACAAGTTCACTAACACCAGAGTAGTAGTAACATACACAAAATAAACACATGATCACACAAATTTTCAATGCCACTGGCACTTTCTTCAGGTGCGTAGAGAGAGAGTCAACTGAAGAAAGTGCCAGTGGCATTGAAAATTTGTGTGATCATGTGTTAATTTTGTGTATGTTACTACTACTCTGGTGTTATTGAACTTGTCTTCTAAGGTAAGTTTGCTGGTGTTCTATCTCTCCAATATACTAATTCCTAGCCTAGTGCCTTTTAACCTAACCTAATAATGTTCATTACATTAATTTTAAAATGTGCAAAAGAACTAATATCTATAAAAAAAAGGCCCGGGGAAAAATTTTCATTTTTACAACAATATCAGAAATAACCTTCTTTTCTTGGGTGATTAGTTAAGAATGTGATATTATCAATGTTATCAGTCCTCTCAATACCGACAAGGCATCCGCTCAATGGTTGCCATTGACATGGACACTACTAGAGAAGTCTGGGGTGTTCATATTGGATGGTAGTCATTGTCAGGATGTTATGCAGAAAGAGAACTGAGTATCCAACTTGTCAGTCAGCTTAAAACCAGACCAATACCATGTGGCTCAGGTTCCATGTAAAGCTGAGGTCACTTAGTTGCCCTAGCTATTGGGCTATTAATAAATGGCTCTTTCTAAGGAACAGCTGACCTTAGTTAGTAACAATGAGTACACTCGTCCATCTACACTCTTTAACCCCTCATATTTGCCCATATATCTACAATCAGCGTCTTAATAATGAATAATGTTTATCACACAATTTGTGATACCACTTATGTTGATACCTTTGTTTGGTAAGGCTTATTGAAGGACTTTCAGTTTTGTTGAAGCTTTTAGTTTCTGGCTTGCTGTCAAAACTGTGAAATTTTCATTTTACCTTAATTTTCTTTCTCCTGCTCGGTTTTTTCTGCTACCTTAGTGCTTTCAGTATGCAATCTTGTTTTTCCATTTACAAGCTTCCATCAAGTTGTACTATTAAAAGTAACCAAACAGTAACTTGTATTGAAAGAAATTGTGCACCAGTTAATTTTTAGATAAGCTAACAGAAAAACAATCACTTCATGGATCAACTTCACTATCAAAAATAGCTTTTATTTATACATGATAAAAAACTATTTATACCCGCTTACTATTCCTGTTGAATGAGTTTGCCAACAAATAATATTGACTGATCTTATAATCTTACAAACAACATGTATCATTTTGTTTCCCTGTCTTAAAATTTGTTACTGTGATCATATCCATAAGAAAGTGATGTGTATATTGATATAAAGTTTTAACTTTGGTTAGTTCAGGGGCCATGAAATCAAAGATAGAAAGAAATTTTCTCGGCTGGCACCACAATATTTCGGTGCATATTTTCATGGAAGCTACCTATATTCAAATTTTTAGTACAGTTAGTGTTAGTTATAGTTTACCAATTTTATAGCAATGCTTTTTTGTGATGGTTTTATATTTTCTTAATTTAAAATTAGAGTAATAAGTGCTCAATTTTTAAAGTTTATTCTTTTCAGGAATATTTCTCTGTGTATTCCATCTTGCCACTAGTGAAGAATTTGATCTATTTCCAAAAAATCAGGAAATCTTTTATGTTTGGAATGCCAAGATTGCTGTTGGATCCTCTATTCCCGTCCAAGTATCATCAGTGTGGTGTATTAATGCCACTTTGATCATTCAAAGAACAAATGATGCAACTAAATTGCAGGTATTAACACTTGACAATTAAAAATCTCTTCCACTTCTGTTAAGCTAGGTACTAAACATTTGGATATTAACCAAGAATAAACTTACTTTGAGGTATTTAAAACAACAACTTGCCTGCGAAGATAAGGCCGCTTAATATAATGACGAAAGAAAACATTATGTTTTTTCATCCACTGACCTCATTTTCTCAATCAATATCTCTAAGACTCATCTTCCACTTCAGGTGGAACTGACAATTTTGTAAATCTTGTGATATGTGTTTACTAAAAAACTAAATTAAAATTAAATATGATTATCATTTACTCATGAAGAGTTGTAAAATATACAGAATGTTCATAAATGTATATGTTTGGATCTCAAAACATTATAATAATAACAATGTTTTATGTATATGTCATTTCAAAGCTTGGGCCAAGCAACAATTTTGCAGTTTTGTATTTATTATCTTCCTCAATTTAAATTTGCATTCAAATATGCAATCTCATATTTTTTAAATTCTGTCTGAATAGTAATTAAATAGCAGTTACTATTTATTAGCATAATATACAATTTTATTCGCGATTTTGTGGATCTGCGCCCCACTATGAGTCTAACGCACGATCATGCGGATTTATAACATGCAAATCTTATTTACACACTGTCGGTAAATAAATTTTTACTACTGGTACCAATTGGTGAAAAATTGGTACCAGTAGTAAGATAGTGAAATTTGATTTATGCCAAGTATTATATTTAGTGTTACTTTGTTTTCCCAGCTGTTGGAAAAAGTGTGCAGCTGAAACATATATGGCAACAATCATTCGTGTGTCAGATGCTGTTATGGTCTCATTGATTTTTTAAAATTATTTTATTTTATATTATGGATTACAGTATCATTATTTTTTTAAATGCATACAATTTAAAACAAATGCCTTTTTTGAAATTTGTAGTTCTTTATATTTAGTTAGTGTACATGTGGTGGTCAGTAAAGAAAGTTTAAAAAATGTGTAACTTCAAACCTACTATTTCACCAAGTTTAAATACTTGGTATTGGAGCATTCACTCAATATATTATTTTTTATGTTCCTTGTTTTATTATGAACATATTAATAGATAATACTTGGTATTTATAGATACAGTAATTTTTTTATATACCAGTCTGTGAAATCCTATAAAAACACTTTAGCATTTCCAGAAAAATGCATAGCACTTGGAAGATCAATATTTACTAAAGTTAATTTAGTAAAAAACGTACAATATAAAATGTATTTTTTACATTCTGTTTAGCCTGTTAAACCTCTGAGAACTATTGTACAGTATTTCATCACTCGAGTTTATGCCTTTAAGAGTACTTCAAGTTAATCTACAGAGTATTAGAAATAAGCAATTAGAACTAGAACAATTTAGTAGCGCTGAAAAAAATAGATATAATTTGTGTTGCTGAGCATTGGTTATTGACTGAAGAAGTTGATTTGTATGTTCCCCAAGGTTACTTACCTGGTAGTTTTTTTTTTTTTTTTTTTTTTTAGAAATATAGGAAAAATGGTGGGGTTGGAATATTTGTTAAACAAGGCATTGACTTTAAAGAAATTAATTTTGAAAACATCAGTGAAGAATTTCATTCAGAGTTCAGTTGCATAAAATTAGTCAATCATAATATGGTCATTATTAGTTTATATAAGTCACCTCAGGGTAATATGGAAATATTTTTTCAAAATTTGAATTGGCTGTTAAGAAAATAATGAGTACTGGGGCCTTAATAACTATCTGTGGAGACTTTAATTTTGAAATGGCTGTTCTACTGAATCAATGTTCAATAGGTTTTTCCAATTTACTAAGGTGTCTTAATTTATTCTGCACTATTAAAACCCCAACTCGTTTAAATGCTTGTATCGATAACATTTTAGTAAATTTCCCCTACAGTTTATATGATATTACCTCTTTTGAAGGACACTTTGCTGACCATAATTCCCATGTAATAAATATTTTCATAGATGATAAAAATGTTATGTATGGCAACAACAATGCTAATAAGAATAATAAGATATATATAAGAAAACAAACGGATAATGAAACAAATTTATTTATCAATTTGTTGAATGAAACAAATTGGGATATGATTAATGAATATAACTCTGGCATGTTAACTATTGAGCAATTATTTGGTAGATTCTTTGGGCACTACATTGATCTATGGCATTTCTGTTCACAGTTTCTGTTCAGTTTGTAAGTCTAATATAACTAAGAGTAAAAGTAGAAAAGTAAAATGATACACTGATGAATTGGCTAGAGAAAGGAATGTTATGTTGGGTTGGTTTAATGTTTATAAGAGTCTGAGAAATGTTGGTTCTGAGCAGACTCAATTAGTTTATACTGCTTATCTGCAATGCAAACGTAATTATAGATATCATCTAACTGAGGCTAAAAGACAAGCTTGTGAGAACTTTATTGAGACATCCCCAAACAGGTGTAAAGCTGCCTGAGATGTTATCAGACAGGAGCATTCGCCTGGTGGTTCACAAGAAATAAAACACTTGACCCCGAACAACTTAATAGATTCTTTCTTGACTCAGTAGAGAATCTCTCAAATAGTGTTCCTAACACCAATACCTCTTTTTATGATCTCCTAGGTGAAAGACCAATACCTGCTGATACATTTAATTGGCAATCCATTGGTTCAGAGGAAGTAGCTAGTGCCATTTCAAAACTATCCAATTCTAAAAGTATGGATGTATATTTCTTATCAAACTATATAGTTAAAAAAACAGTTGATGTTATTAAACAGCCTCTCTCTTATATCCTATCTAAATGCCTAGAAGCAGGGTATTTTTCAGAATTGCTTAAAGTGTCTAAGATAATTCCTATTTATAAAAAGGGAGATAAACATCTTCCCCAGAACTACAGACCGGTGTCTGTAGTTCCTATACTCTCTAAAGTTTTTGAAACTCTTATGTATAGACAACTCTCTTGTTATTTTGAACATTCAAATCTAATATCTGAATCTCAGTTTGGTTTTCGTCAGGGACGGTCAACAACAACTGCTGTCATGGAAATAGTGAATCACTCTCTCAATGCGCTTGCTAACAGAAAATGCTTAGCTTTATCACTAATGGATCTCAGCAAAGCGTTTGATTGTGTCCCTTTTAACATTATTTTAGAGAAACTCAAATTTTACGGGGTATCGGAACATGCGAGCCAGCTTATTTTGTCTTATTTAACAAATAGAAAGCAATATGTCACAATTAAAGGTTTAAATTCATCAGTTGCAAATGTTACAAGGGGCTTGCCACAGGGATCCGTTCTTGGTCCTTTTTTCTTTACAATAATCACTAATGACCTGCCAAAAAATTTAGAAGTGGGATCTGTTATATACGCAGATGACACATCACTTTTCACCAATAATCTAAACTTAATTAACCTACAACAGTCCATTTATTCAGCAGAACTCAATGCTTTGAATTGGTTTTCCTCAAAAAAATTAATTTGTAATCAGGAAAAAACTCAAAAAATGATAATCAGTTTATCTCCTCATCATAGTCAAGATTTTCAATCATTATTTTTTATATTTCACAGCGCTAGTTTGTAAGTCTAATATAACTAAGAGTAAAAGTAGAAAAGTAAAATGATACACTGATGAATTGGCTAGAGAAAGGAATGTAAAATGATAGACTGATATATTATTATTATTATAATATTATTATATTTCAATCAAATAGTCAAGATTTTCAATCATTAAAACTACTTGGCATACATTTAGACTCGAAATTGAATTGGACTTCTCATGTCAACAGTCTGTGTTGTAAAATCTCCCGAGTGAGCTATCTTCTATGGAAATTAAGTGATATACTTTCAGTTGAGTACTTAAGAATAGCTCATTTCAGACTATTTCAGTCTTAATCCTTTGGGGTCATTCTTCAGCAGTAAGAGATATTTTTTTAATTAAAAAAAGTCATAAGAACGATTTGTAGGGCTGGCTTCTTTGATCACTGCAGACTATTATTTGTACACTCTAAAATTTTAACTGTTATAAATTTATACATATTTCATATACTAGTTCACACAAAAACACATCTACACTTATTTATAACCAGAGAAGAAATCCACTGCCACAATACAAGAAATAAATCTAAGCTAAATATTCCTCAACAAAGTTTGACAAAAATTGGATTATCACATAGAGCTAATTGTATTAAATTCTTTAATAAGCTGAATGAGTCTGCCAGAGCTGTGTCAATTTATTTATTTATTTTTATTGTGTGTCAGTTTATTTTTAGGAATAAACTGTTTCAATGGCTGTTAATTAATCCTTTCTACACTATACACGAATTCCTTAATTGTGACATTGACTTAGTTTTTTGATTCAATGTAGATGATTTTTATTTATTACTACTAATTAATTATAATATACTAATATTTTAAGTTGACGGGCATGGATGGATTTGTATGGAGTTTTTGACTGTACTATTGGACTTGTGTTGTAATGATTGGGATTTGTATTCAGTTATATGACTATGCCAATTTCACTTGTAATGTGGTCAATGGCAATAAAGTATTTGTATTTGCTAAAAAGAGCACATGAATCAAATATAGCACAGAATAACTTTACTTAAAAAAAAAAAAAAAAAAAAACTACTGCATAAAATATCGCCCATTTGTCTTTTCATTATTTATGAGCTGATTACATGTATTTTTATTATTGAAGTCTTTGAAAGATGTCACCAAATTCTGTAAACAAATAAATCTGTGCAGACAGTCGT
The DNA here is from genome assembly GCA_035578905.1 of Stictocephala bisonia. Lineage (NCBI taxonomy): Eukaryota > Metazoa > Arthropoda > Insecta > Hemiptera > Membracidae > Stictocephala > Stictocephala bisonia. The sequence continues at coordinate 7,507 of JAQJVL010010336.1, forward strand.
CTATTGTTTTCCCACTCATGAATTATGTTTTGAGGTTAACACATATAGTGTGGCAGGCTAAATTACGAAACAATCCCTTAGGCCTGAAAATTATTTTTCATAAATATCTCTCCTTGACATTACTAGACCCCAGATATGTTGAGAGAAGTCCATTGTGAGGTCTCTTCTGTGATAATTATGACATCATAATCTGCGACAGGTATTCCCTGTCACCAGACTTTCGGGAGAAAATTGTTATTGTTCTCAGTAATAAACTTGAAATATCACTAAATCAAAACACTTTCTCAATGAAATATATAGATTTTATTGTCCAAAAAAGTCATTCTTGTTGCCTGAGAAGAAAAATAAATTCAAGAAAACGAGTAATCAACAATATATTATTAGTGGAGAACAAAAAACATGTGCAAAACTGGGAAAGACGCGCACTAAGAACAATATCGATTTTTGTGAGAGCCTGAGGGCATAACTCACTTCCTTAGCAAGAGCTGGGCTTAGAGTGAGTAAATAACAATTCAACCAACTAGCAACGAGTACACCCGATGCCAGGCCGCCCACCGGGACTGTTTAACCCTTTTCTTTGTGTTTTTTTTAGCCTCAGAATCATAACTATACAATTAATATTTAAATAGTGTTTTATCCTTTTTGATTAAAAAAAAATACACCTAAAATATTGTGTATTAAAAAAGGTTTTTTAATATTTTATCACTGTTTTTATTTACAGTTGACAGATATTAAGTATCAAGAAGGATTATCAAACGAGCAGAATCTCCTCCTGCAGATGCCATTTCAAGTGACGTATAATGAAGGTGCTCTAATGACTTTGGCAACTGCAGAAGGAGATTCAGACTGGTCAGTCAATGTGAAGAGAGCTATTATCAGTCTGCTGCAGCTTAACAAGAAGCGCTTGAGTTCAGGAAGTCAAGCATTTGAATCAGAAGAGGTTTGTATTTTAACAATTTGATAGGAATCCGTCAAAAGTAATTGTGTTTTTTCTATACTATCTGATAAAATAATATGATTTTATGTATGAATATATAGTTATTAGTATATTAAGAGAGATAGGACATCAGCAAACTTACCTTAAAAGACAAGTTCACTAACATCAGAGTAGTAGTCACAAACACAAAATACACAAAAGCTCACAAATTTTCAACACCACTGGCATTTTCTTCAGGTGAGTAGAGGGAGAGAGAGAGAGACACTCCCATAGAGAGACATATATAGTTATAAATTTGACAATTTTCTGGCAAATGTATTACAAATCAAACATTTTACTTATTTTTCTAAAGTTATCAAAACAAAAATGGATATTCTTGTCATTATTCGGCACTACCTGAGGATCAGCTGCCTTCACTAAAAGACCTCATTCAGTCGAATGTTAGTACATTATTTAATAGAATAGAATATTTAGTTCCAAAGGGTCTTGGGATTTTTCATATTCTCAGGAACTTGCCTCTATTAAAATCACCTCTAAAAACCAACCTAATCCTATTACATTTAGGGGGGAACGTGGTTAATCCAAAATGAAAGTGAACATCCTTTTATATATAATATTTGTAGCAGTTTTTTTGTCAACAAAACTCCTTCCTTATTTATTGACCAATTTAAACGGTTGTGGTGTCAAAATATTTGCCTCTGTTCATAGTTTTGCAATAAGTTCTTAATTTTTTAATTTTTGTACCCTGAAGGATATGAAAAGCCCTCAAAGTACGTTTTACGGCCATAAAAATAACAAAGAGAGAGATTGAAATGAATTAAACAGTAACACCTGTTCAAATGTAAATAATGATATCCAAAAAGTTTTAACATGAACTGTCCAAAAGCTGTTGCAATGTAAACAATGATGTTTGTAATATTGAGGAGTTACATCTTTCATAACATGAACTGTCCAAAAGCTGTTGCAATGTAAACAATGATGTTTGTAATATTGAGGAGTTACATCTTTCATAATATTAACCCTCAAACCGGAACTCAACAGAATTTATGTCGGTTACGGTGCTACTGAATTGGAACTTGACGGAAATTCTGTCGGTTAGTATCTGTCAGACTAATCACTTGTAATAATTTTCCTATTAGCGCTATCGGCTTCATTTAAACATTGTTAGAATCGGGAAATATTCCTCTTTACAGATGTATGCTTGTTTTGTTTCTGGGACGAAAGAAACGGCGAAAATGAATTATTACAATTTCAAGTCAGCAAGTGACAGCTGTTTCCCAGTCTGACACTATTATTGTTGTGTTGTTTATATTTTATTTTGCTCTTCATAAATCGTAATCATTGTGTTATAATTAAGTTATTATGTATATTTGTTAATTGTGAAGTGTTTTTAGTGTCTTGTGAAGTGAATTATTAGTGAAATATGTGTTGTTTTGTGTATATGTGATAAAATACAAAATGTTAGGTAATCTGTACATTTATGGGCATAAACAATGCCTGTAAATGTACATTTACATTACTATCCTATTTTAAAATATATTTATTTTATAGAGAATGATTTTCTATAAATTGTATTGCTATTTTTAAGTCTATAGTGATAACCATATAATTTTGGTGAATTTTTGAAAATACCGTTACCATGGTAAACAATTTTTGCAAAAAAAAATACTATGAACGGTTATATTAGTATAAGTCCTGCTAACTACCAAATAACTAATGATAACTGTATATTTCCTAAAACTATATCAAATTTAGCATATTTTGGCTATCTTGGAATTTTTAATTTAGCTGTATTATATTGTTTCCTATGTATACCCCCATCACCTCTTTATGTATAACAAACTTTTTCAAGATATCAGGTGTAAAAAAAATTTCTTTTCCAAAAGTCAAATATTTTATTATTACATTACAGCCTCATTGTGAGTAAAATAATACAAAATACAAGTAAGTTTAGATTAATTTTAGATTTTTATGAATTTTTGAAAAAAGGTCTGCAAATAGGTGATAAATTACTGGCCAGTATGGAAAAAAATAGTAGGCGGTTCTAGGGTTAAAACAAGAAAGGTTGAGCTTGGTTTTATTCACATTCGATTGTAGGGCTCCACTTTACTGGACTTGGAGGTTTCAATGGTAATCTAATACAGTTATTTTATTTATTTAATTAATCTTCAGTGTTAAAAAAATAAATAAATAAATGAAGATCTTTGAAATGCTAAACCATATAATTCGGTGTCTATACTAATAAATAGGTAGCAATGAAAGTAATATGTGTAAAATAAAGTAAATAAATTTAATATTGTGATTTTATGTTATACAATTAACCTACTATTATTTGTAGTCTGAAGTCACAGGCTGAGGTTGAAGGTCGAGGAGTAAGGAGCGCAGAAGAGACATGGTTGGCACACAAAGTGTGCAGGGGAGTCCCCTAGTATATGTATGGAATGTTGTTGATATATTAAAAAAATTTTAATTATTTAAATTTTTTGTTTATGATTAATTCTTTCTTGATTATGTTTATATTTAGGACGGGTTATATGGGAAATGTAAAATACAATACATTGTGCAATCTGTCAAAAGCTCTATCAAGCAAGTAAAGAAGATTCTGGATATTCCAACATGTGAAAAGTATCTGTCTAATGTTTGGTCAAGCAGTCCACAATTCCTCTGTCCTGCAATATATCAGGTAACTGTTTGGTCTTACTATGTTTTTATTTTTAATAAATTGTAACCACAGTTTAAATACAATTGATAAAAGACTAGATATTCTTGAAGTTTTTTAGAAGGGTAGGATTATGAATGAGTAAGAAAAAGTTTTATGTATTTTTTTAAAGACATTTCTAAGGAACCTACCAAAATTACGAATGAGCAGGTGAATTCTGAATCTAAGATTGGTTTATATAATATATTTTCAGCAAATAAGAGAATAGAAGCAAAAAATGAATTGTAATTAGCCAATAATATTTCAGCAGCTACCATTCTGGTTTGTTCACTAGTTGCCATGAGTTTGTCAACCATGACCAGTTTAGTAGAAAAGTAGCATAGTTGAACACCAGTTTCATTCCTTTGTGAATCCCTCTCATATAGTCTGAATATGGTAAACATGGTTTACCCAAGTTGATCAATATCATTTTTGTACATTTTGTACTTACCTATATTGTAATAAATTGCTAGTCTGTTCGCTTAGTGCTGACAATTTTGGACTGCAGAGTCCAAGGTCCAAGGTTCGAATCTCCCAACTGAGATGACAGTTGTACTTCGATTGTTGAGTAAAGTTCATGCACAGGCTTGCAGACCCATGTTAACTAGCAATAAACTTTTTTTAACACGTTCAATGCTGAAAGAGAACATAATTGCGCACCCCCAGGCTGAGTACAAAACACTATCACATAGTACAGATACCCCTCACACAAATATAGCTGTATCTGAAAACAAAATACACCAAAACGTACACCAAGACTACCACAACAAACGACGAGCAACACAACATTCCCGGGCAACAGCTAGCATCGCCCTGAATAAATACATTTCAAGGACGGGCGGTGCATTGTTCCATGTGCACCACCATGTGCGCTTTAGCAGCACTACATTGATCAATGTAGCCTGCACGGGACGTGTTAAAAAGTTTAAAAAATGTGTTGTGTGATGCTAACTTCTATTGTATTTCTAGAAACTCGGGATATTCTAACTATAAGAAACTATTTAAAGATTTTATTTAATCTTGGTAAACTTTCATTTCTTCTTTCCAGATGCATCTTTAAAACATTTTAAAAACATCTTTAAATGTTAGTTTATATTTTATAAAATAAACTAATTGAAATTAGTTTTTTATAATAGAGCAAGTGCAAGAATTATTTAAGTTTTGATTAGGACAGGAAATCAGGCTTACCCTTTTTTATAAATTCCTATGGTAAGGCATTTGAAAGTAACACAGAAAGGTAAAACACAAATAAAATATGAAATAGAAAATAATTCAAAACTCTTGGAGATATTTCAAGGCGGCTGGCCTTATCTTCAGTTCTTCACAGAAAAGTATTCATAGAAAGCGTACCATTGTCTATAACAAACCTTAAAAAAACTCCCTCTTAAAAGATAAAAACCAAATATATTGCAACATTTACATCAAATAATACATAATACAATCAGTGAAGACAGTTTAGATTTACAATACCAACAACAGTATAGTTACCTCTGACTATTATTACTTAGTGCTAGTTGTAAGATTTTTGTTTTTTTTGTTGCTTTATACTATGTAAACATTTTTACTTTATTATTTTG
>JAQJVL010010337.1:0-12717 GCA_035578905.1 Stictocephala bisonia
ATTTATACATTGTCTGAAAACAAAGCTATGTTTTGATTGCAAAATGTAGGATGCTGAATATATAAATAAATATGTGTGCCAGTACAAGTACCAAACAAACTGGGTGTACTAAAATATTTGAAAATGGAAATTATTAGCAGGTTAGCACCAACCAGTGTCTTCAATGGATCCACATAACTTTTGTAGAAAAAAGTTATGAGATTGAGTTCTCCAGAACATTAGATCAGCAGTGAGATGGGACATACATATGCGTAGTATACCATTAGAAGAGAATTTGATTTTTTAAACACAAGAATTATATACCAAGCTTTATATCTGTTTTAGACTACTTATAATGTATGTGATTTCCAAATAGATACATATTTTATTTAAATAGCAAAGAATGGATGACATGTTCAAAAGTATACGTAGGATTAGATTGATAGCAAACTGAGAGATACCAAATTTAATACTGACTTCCTTACATTTCATCAATCATGGGCCATTCACCATTTCTACACATACTGTAAGTGCTACAACAACTATTTAAAAAAATTAAATAAACAGAAAAGTATGAATGTACAAGATGAATTTTGTAGCATTTAAATTTGTCTTTTACTGAAACAGAAAGAAACTACGACATACATCATAGTCTAACTATGTAATTAAAGGTGAACTCACCTCCAAAGTGACCATTTTATTCTCTAGAGTAATGTCAACAGCTTGGAAAGCTCGTAGCTTCTTATCGTCTAGAGCCTCAACAGTTCCTGTCAACTGGGTCAGTAAGTATCGCAACACGTTCATGGAGCCTGTGAAGTGGATTGACTGTTGCTGGATCACTGTGCTGATGCTCATATCTGTGTACTCTGTAGCATACATTTTTTAATTTACCCTTAACTCTAAAATATTTAAAGCACCTCGTTTGTCAATAAAACTAGAATCGAAGTGCTTATATTTCCTTGACAATTTTGTATTCTCATTTTTAGACTCTATTTCTGGAATAATTGTAGTACTTTTGTTTCATGAAAGTTACACAGTAACTAATCATTTTGGGATGATGAAGAACCCAATTTATGTGATTTATGAGTTTTAATCTATTGATGCTGTTTTCTCTCTATTATTTTTGGTGCTGTATGTAAAGGTGTGCATTTATTTCCTGAAGCCTAAATTATTTCGTAGAGGAAAATGGAGATAATACTAAATTACAGAGTAGTCTAAATTACAAGTAAACACATACTAATAATATTAATCTTGTTTTATTAGATGAATATTTCAAGTAATATGATATTCTGCCTGATTGATAGATAACAAATTTAATTTGGAATTTTTACAAATTAAGAGTTTATAAAGAGATGTTCATTTAGTTTTAAATCTTTCCAGTCGTAACTGTACAATATTTCGGATCATTCAGTGAGAAAAGAAATACAAAGGTTATCCAGAACGTAGCCGCCGTTTGTTCATAGCTCAAGAAGTAGTGGGGGTAGTGCCGCCATACTGACATCGGCGCGCGCAGCAGCTCAGTACGCTTCTAGCTGTGCAAGGTGGAGCATCGTACGATCATGAGTTGTCCAGTTACAGCCTTAAAACATGAGTGCAGAAATCCCACCAAGTGTGAAGTACGTAGTGTTATACAATTTCTTTTGGCAAAAAATCACTCAGCAGCCGAAATTCATCATGAATTGTGTGCCATTTATGGCCCAAACATTATGAGTGAAGGTGTAGTTTGTCAGTGGGTACGGTTTTAAAAAAATGGTAGAACAAACATTCACGATGAAGAAAGGAGTGGTAGGCCATCTCTTGTTAACAATGACCTTCTGAGAAAAGTGAACGAAATGGTTCGTGAGAATCGTTGATTCATGATCTCGGAACTTTCTGACCACTTTCCTGAAGTCTCTTGAAGCCTCTTACACGAGATAGTGGAAGAAAAACTGGGGTACCACAAGTTTTGTGCTCGTTGGGAACGACAGTGACGAAGAGCTATAAAACGCAGTGACAGGTTGGCTCCACTCACAGGCGGCAGATTTTTATTAGGAGGGAATTGATAAGACTGTCAAGAGATATGACAAGTGCTTAAATCGATTTGGTGACTATGTGGAAAAATAAAGTAAAGTTGTAGTTTTAAGATGTATATAATAAAATGTTTCTATCTTCACTGGATTAATTTTAATTTCAAAATGGAGGTTACTTTCTGATTACCCTTGTAATAACAAAATATACATAATCAGATGGAAACTAATCTTTTGTTCTTTTACAGTAAGCAATGAGATGCTACAAAACTTTATAACGCTTTTAACTCATATGAATATTATAATAATTGCACCTTACAGATATAATAAAGACATATAAAAAAAAAAAATTAAAAATAATAATTACCAAATACAAGACCTAACAAAAAAATATCCCCACTTGATATCACAATTTATCAAACCATATGATATGGTACCATATGTTAATAAAATTAGAAAAATCTAGAATCAGAGGAACAGCTTTAGATTGGTTTAGATCATACTTGAGTAACAGATTTAAAACTGTGCAAATTCCATACATTGATAAATATTAGGGATGGACAAGAGGAGATTTATAGGTTCGGGAGGGAAACGAGAGGGAAATTAATTTCCTCCCAAATTTCGGGAGGGAAACGGGAGGAAAATTAATTTCCTCCCAAATTTCGAGAAATTTTCGGAGGGAATTTTTCCCAGCTTATCATACATTAATTTTCAAACTTAGCAGATAAAACAAATAAACCAAATCATTTTATAGTAATAATAATTAATTGGTACGTGATCTAGTAGCAAATTCAACCATTAATGTTAAGGCACATTTATGTACTCCTTATTTTATTAAATCTTTTTTATTTTTTGCCTGCTATCCACAAAACAGAAAAAAAATCAAACAGGTTTAGACTAAACAATAACAGATTACACACTTAATAAACAAAGCAATCTAATTTGATATAACTGAATTAAAATTGTAACAAGCGAAATAAAAGAATGGTAGTTACATATTACATGCCAATTTTAATTAAAATCATCATAAAAACTAGACATGGATGAATTCTTCAATTAATTAACTGAACTAAATTACAACTAGGAACTGAAGTTGCACACAGAGCCAGCGTCTTGGCAGTCCCTTCCTTATTTCCCCCCCCCCCCCAAATCCTCACGGATAAACTTAGTAATTATTACTGCACATGCATTGACTATTGTAGAGATGTGCATTTGTTTTAATTCTAATAATAACTGCCGCTGTAGTCAAAAGAAAGCAACCTCTATTTCTTCTCTGTGATTGTCAACTAATCACACAGACGGTCGATCTGGTTTATCTGGTAGTTCCGATCACGGTAGCGAAGCTTTTGGGCAAAAGCTGGATCAAGTGATCCTACGATTCAGGCGTCATCGCCAAACACAGTCGATTGCTTTCAAAATTGTCGCTTTTCGAAAAAAAATTGATTTTGTATACGCATAAAAAGTGGATCTGTAGTTATTTTATTCAGTAATATAATAATGGTTATAATAAACCGGAAATAAGCTGTGAAATATAATCAAATTTGTAAATCTAGATGCCAAAATACCGGTAGTTTAATGGATTGATAGTAATAATTTAATAATTGTGCACCTATATATAAATTTAAAAGTCGTTTAAACGATCAATTATTTATAATAAATTATGATTGGTAATGAATGTGTGCAACTCGAAACTACTTCGATACATAGAAAGATAATCTTTTCATCACGAGGAATTTCTGACGTATTGGAGTGACAACGGTATACGTAATCGGCAAATGTATGCCTAGCCAGACGAGATGCAATCTGAAATATCAGCTAAATGCCAACTGGCAACTGGTGATACAAAGTAGATTTGTGCAGCTAAATTATAAATTTATGAAATATACACAAGAAGTATGATAACGTTTCGGTTCAATAAAAATTATGTTCCTTATTGCTAAATCCGTCCGTTTTATAATCAGAAGAGATTTGGATTGAATTGTTTTGCATTTATTTAACATCGACGTAGTAGTAACAATTATGATCAGGGAACCGTTCACTGAGTTTACAAATCAAAATTATCGTATTGTAATACATTTTACACTTCATCTGTGTTACTTTCTAATCTAGTCAGGAAACCGATCGACAGTTTGACAGAAGAAAATATCGTATCCCTGCAAATGTTACATGCACATTTAGCGATCTAAAGTGTTCACAAACAAATTATTAACTGACATTCGCTACGGATATATCTACTTATTTTTTATTCAATTGAAAATAAATAAATATTGTTACGTCGCACGATACTTGAACGCCATCACGATATTTTATATGATATGATACAATATTTTTTTTCTGTCAAATCATTGGATGATTCCCTACTCAGAGTAAACACCAAAACGGATTACAATCACCTCACGGGAAATATACGATAATTTCAATTCGGAAACGAGCAGAACGGTTCATTGTATGTACATGAGAGAAATGGACTTTTGCCATGGAAAGGAAGATTTATTGTTTTGTTGGACAGTAAAGTGACCTGCTCTCGGGAGCAGTTTGATTCAATGATTTTACGTTACTGACACACACAAACATTGGAATATAGGCCCACTCAGTTTTCGTTCATTATCATTTGGGTTTCGGTCAACAGTTCTGTCCTATACTAGATTTGTTTAGTTGGATCATAGATCTCGGTAACTTGTTCGACTTTAATAGTTTTTTCTGAGCATCGTGATCCGGATATCTCGTTCACTTAGATGAGCCTTGTCAAATGAACGGGTCGTGAGAACGTCACATCTATGTTCGACCCCAACTGTCGACTCCGACTGTCAGTCGTCAGTCACTACGTAACTTCACTGCCACACTATAAGCAATAAATTACATTCCACGGTAGTCGAGACACAAGCCTATCATAATTTTATTAACCTTTCATTTTAATTTATATTGATTGAAAAAATCCGAACTTGACCATGAATGTCGATTATAATCGTGTTGTTGAGATCGAACTATTTAGTTGGTTACATCTTAGAAAAACTCTCGAATGGAATTCCCGATCGTAACAAAATTTCCTTCTCGCAGGACGAGAATTATAATTTCCCGGGGAATTCCCGAAATTTCGAGACTCGTCCATCCCTAATAAATATGGTTGCTTATAATATCAAAACTCTTCTTTTCTTAAAGTCATATCTGGTGTCAATCAATTTTAGGGCCTGCATTATTTACATTTTATATAAGTGATATAATAACAACAACATTCAACTCTAAAATTTGGCTATATGCAGATGATACAACCCTATTTATTTCTTAAAAAATCCAAAGACGAATGGAACTTACAACTTATATTAATTTGAAATTTTTAGAACAGTGGTTTAAAGAAAACGGATTTGAAATAAACACTAAGAAAAAATATTTTATGGAACCATCATATAAAAAAAAAAAAAAATGAAAGAAAAACCTATAAATTTATAACTATTTATAAATAAAAGCAAAATTGAATTTACTAATACAACAAATTTTTTGGAAATTACTCTGGATAAACACCTACATTTTGAAGCTCACATAGAGATGCATGCAATAAAATATCAAAATGTTTATTTATATTAAGGAGACTATCTACTTATACAAATTTTAAAACTCTTTTATTTACATATTATGGAATATGTAAGTAAATTCCTAATTTGTTTGATCCTAATTTATCCAAGTTTGAAATACGCTGTCGAGATTTGGGGAAACTCCAAACGTTCAAAATGAATATTCAAATTACAGAAAAACAGCAATTAGGATAATATTTTAAATACCTGGAAAATCTTCATGTAGAGAAAATTTCAAGAAATATTGTATTTGAGCTTTTCCATCCATATTTATCAAACCCTAATTTTTGTTAAAAATCATCACGAGTATTTTACACCAACTAAAATAAGAAACAATTATAAAAATTGTCAAAAGCAATAAATGATTATGTAATGTACAAATAGATGTATCTTGCCACACTTACTTGTTAAATCTTGAGAAGCCAACATATGATAGTTAAAATTTCTCTTCACTAATACACCGGATATCTTGTGACCAGCTTTAGGTGCCTCTACAGCAAGACTTCCCATAACCTTGAAACAAGGATAGTGATAAATTATAGCAAAATATTATATTTATACATGTTTTAACACCGGTGAAGATGTTTTGCAATGGTTTCAAATTGTTTTATTAGTAACTGATTTGAGTCGAGATGTTGTGTATAGTTTTTGTCCATGGTAACATACTGCTTACACTCAAATGACATTTGATTCAATTGATTGAAAACCAGAATCAGAGCCAAATAACTCCTTGCCTTTAATCTGAATCTATTAAAAGGACAAACAAGCAACCTGGTTCAAATCGTTGCCACAAACATGGAACATGGAAAACCTGTCTTTACATATCTTAGCCATTTCAGTTATTAATTGTAATCTACTAGCCAATCAGCATACAATATACCTGGAAACCACACCAGGACCACCTGTCCAGCTCGATACATAGATCTAAACACTAAAACTTTCTGTAAACATTCAAATAACACAGACATGATTGCAAAGTTCAAAATGTTGTAGAACCTATTTTCCACACCCTTCTCCAAAATGTTGGTGAATGTTACACAGAAAAAATAATCAGATCCCTTCTACAATAAGTTTCAACTCAGAAGAAATAAGCAGATAGCAAAATGTGACCCTTTCATCTTTACATTATTCATTATTAAGACGACGATTGTCAAGATATGGGTGAATATGAGGGGTGAATGAGTGTGATGTACATAATGAGTGTAGTCTTTGTTACTAAGGTTGACTGTTCCTTAGAAAGAGATTTTTATTAATAGCCCAATACTCAGTGCAACTAAGGTACCTTCAGCTTTTCATAGAATCCGAACCACGTAGTGTTGGTCTGATTTTCAGCTAATTGACAAGTCTGACACTCAGTTATCTTCCTTACACACATCTGAACCTTGACTACCATCCAACATGGACACCCCAGAATTCTCTAATGATGTCCACGTCGATGGCAACCATTGAGCGGATGTCGTGTCGGTATTAATTAAGAGGACGAAGCATAGAACCTATCGCCGACAATCTCCTCTACACTTTGTTGCGATGTAGCTAGCTTACAGCACTGCACCACCAGTGCTGATATTTTCAATTGATCCCTCATCCATCAGCAAACTTTTACATGTAAATTGTGCTGTACCCTATGAACACATGCTCATACCTGATAACTGAAACTCAAAGACCTAAAGAAGAATCAAGTCATATTGTCAGTATGTGTTTGTGTTTTTTTATCCAAAAATAATACTTTTATGCTGAAAATATGTATCTTTTATATATCTTGTGTTTGTGGTTATTTGACTTCTCCCTTGCAAGTTTGCTGATACCTTGGCTCTCCAACTGTTAGTTCCTGGCCCAGTGCCCTATAGACTAACCTCAAAATTTGTTTTTATTTATATACTTAAGCAAAGCAAACATATTATCATACAGCATTTAAATAGAACGCTGTATGATTATTTAGCATTTTTCCCAAGTAGATTAAAAAAGAACATTTAATACAGTGTTTTTAATAAAACCAAAATCCTATCTTCAGGACAGGAGTAGTAATAGCATTACGGAAATTTTTTTAATAATTATTTGTCGGTGTTGAAGAATTTGTTTGAATAAATATTATCTTATTATTGTCAATTGATAAGTTTAATGTTATGTATATTGTTGTGTTAGTGTTAATTTTATATTTCATGCAGTGCACGATATCTCTTGATATAAATGAATTATTAATTGATTACGAGTAATAAGAATTTACAAGAATCTGAGAGAGAATGCTGAGTAGAAAGCACAAAAAAAAGTTGGATGGAAGAAGCCATAGAAAGGAGACTTCGTAAAATAACTGCAAGCAGTATAAGAGAGGAATGGAACACTTTTCCAAGAAAAACCCATTAGATGGCTTGAATTAGCAAAGAAAAATGGATAAAGATAAAATGTTTATTTTATAAAAGAAGTAAATAAATTTAACTACATGTATTCAATGTCAACAATATAAGTTATGTGTTAGATTTAATAGTGGCTAACTAGTTAATGTACATAACTTGTATTTTACATCCAACGTTAATGTATATTTAAGTCTGCAGAGGCTATCGATCATGTTGGTTTAAATCACATAAGAATAATGTTATCTGTGAATACATATTTTTTCATTATTTATCGACCAAAAGTTATGAATGAGGTTATTTTAAACGTTATCACATAGCACATTGGTTTGCTTTTGATATTTTGAATACATACACCTTGTTTTTAAAAATAGGTAAAAATCAAAACTTAAAACTAAACTCCTCTCTCTCTCTCTCTCCCTCCCCCTCTATCTATCTATCTATCTATCTATCTATCTATCTATCTATCTATATCTCTCTCTCTCTCTCTCTACTCACCTGAAGAAAGTGCCAGTGGCACTGAAAATTCGTATGATTCTTTTGTGTATGTTAATACTACTCTGGTGTTAGTGAACTTGTCTTCTAAGGTAAGTTTGCTGATGTCCTATCTCTCCAATATACTAAAAAACTTAAAACTAAACTCCTCTCTCTCTCTCCCTCCCCCTCTATCTATCTATCTATATATATATATCTCTCTCTCTCTACTCACCTGAAGAAAGTGCCAGTGGCACTGAAAATTTGTATGATTCTTTTGTGTATGTTACTACTACTCTGGTGTTAGTGAACTTGTCTTCTATCAAGAATCAAGAATCAAGAATTATTTATTCCATTGACAAACATAAGTTCGAATAGGACATGTCAATCTACAATTACAAATCTAAACTAAAACAAGGCAGGTGCACTCTGTCAAAATTTGCTTATCAATCATCATTACATATTAAAACTACAATAAATCACTATATTATCTTAAAATTTAACAATAAATAATTACATAATAAAATTCAACAATAAAATTACCATATATTAAGATTCAACAATAAATTACTATATATTAAAATTTTACAATAAATTACTCTTCAACATACACATATTTAAATTAATCTATACTTAAAACAGAAAACAGAAAAGACTATTACATTTACATATTGAAAAAAGTTATGTTCAAGTCAGACTCTAGAAACTCGGAAATAGAATAGAATGGATTATTGAGAAGCCAGTTATAAATGACAGTTTTAAATTTATTACGTGGTATTGTCCAAGCAATCTCGGGGAGCTTATTAAAAAATGTAACACAATTAATTTTATAGGACTTGCCTGTAAGGGTAAGCCTATGATGAGGAATATCCAGATTGATTCTATTTCTAGTCTTATGATTGTGTATGTTTTGCCTTTTTTGAAATAAATTTAAATTATCTTTGGCATACATTAAGACTTGAAAAATATATAGGTTAATAATTGTGCAGATTTTAAGGTAAACAAAAAGCGGTTTGCAGTGCTCCAGGGCCCCTGCCCCTGCCATATTGCGAACAATTTTCTTTTGTATTAATAATATCTCATGCACACAATGAGAATGTCCCCACAGTATCAACCCATAGGTGATATGCGATTGAAACAAGCCAAAGTATGCAATTCTTAAGTATTCTAAATTTACAAGTGGCTTTAGCTTCCAAAATAAAAAAACTGTTCTGGATATTTTTTTACAGATATTGTTGATTTGGTCTTTCCAACACAATTTACTATCAATGTTTATGCCCAACAGTTTTATTGAATTGTATGGAATTTCATTTTTGAGACTAAGTATCAAATTCTGAGTTTTATCTTTATTACAATGTAGTTTATTACTTTGAAACCAATTCAGTACCGTACATCCCTTGTTGAGCCCTCAATTACATCATTTAAATAATTTAGGTCTTTATGACTTTTCATAATGGTGGTGTCGTCCGCATATACTATTGTATTTACACTAGTATTGTTATATGGCAAATCATTTATGGCTACTATGAACAGAAAAGGCCCTAGGACAGAGCCCTGGGGCACCCCAGTTGAGACACTTGCAACCGCAGAATTCCTGTTGTTGAGTGCAACATATTGAGTTCTATTGCTGAGATATGATTTTATCAAGTTAAGTGAATGGGTGTCAATTCCATAATATTTAAGTTTATAAAGTAAAATATCAAAAGGTACACAATCAAAAGCTTTAGTAAGATCAAAAAGGGTGAGAGCAACAGTTTCCTTATTTTCAAACGCCTCTAGACTATTCCCAACAATTTGCTGTACTGCAGTTACGGTAGACATACCTTTCCTAAATCCAAATTGAGAAACTGAAATTAAATTGTTTCTTTCAAAATATTCACTTAATTGACTATATATAATTGATTCGAATAATTTTGAAAAAATGGGAACTATTGAGACTGGACGGTAATTCTGTGGTGAGCTTTTATCTCCCTTCTTAAATATTGGTACTACTTTGGATAATTTTAGTAATTCAGGAAAGTAACTTAAGTGAAAACATGTGTTAAAAATAAAGGCCAAAGGTACATTAATTAAATGAATAGTTTTCTTAATAATATAAGGTAAGGTAAGTTTGCTGATGTCCTATCTCTCCAATATACTAAAAAACTTAAAACTAAATATTTTTCCTATAAAACTAATTAGCAATTCCAATGCACAAATTTATTCTTGATCAAATGCGATTTGTTTGGAAAAAATTGTTTGAAAAGAACTGTTTAGTTTGGATACACGCGATCATATTTCCGGTTTAAAAATAACGTTGTTCTCATAGGATTAGAACCAACAGACTCGACCTTGGCCGAAAACCTCTGCTGATTCTAAATGATATTTTACTACAGTAATTCCAATTTATGATTGATGAATGTATTAGCAAATGATGGGCTACATAAAATGGATATCTATTTTTAAAATTATTTTTAGGAAAGGTTAATTTTCATGATAGCTTAAAAGTAACCATGAAAATTATTTATAACAATTACAACTGAAAAATATTCAATTTTTATTTAATTACTTAGACTGCTAATCACCTTGGCAGTTTTTTCACCCCTGAAGTAAAGCTCAACAGCGACAGTGTTTCGTGGGTTATGAATCTCCATTGTGGTGTTGGGATCATCTTCGTACTCCCTGATGAGGGCTGCCTTCAGTCTATTCATCTCATTTTGTTCACCATGCACCAATACCTAAATGACATTTTTAAACGTAGAAATATTCACTTTTCATTCCTGCTTACTGTTTACAAAATGAGACTAAACATTTATTAAAAGGCATCTAAGGTATTACTTAACTTTTACCATAAATGCTAGATACATTAAGAATTAATAGAAACAAAAATCAAAATCTATACAGACTAACCCTTATCTAGAATACATGATAATCTTAAAAGGAAAGTTCAGGAAACAAATCAAATATTTCTGGCACGAAATAACCTTTAGAAAAATATATTTACAGTGTAGGAATCAAGGAGTTTAATCATCTGCCAGTTCTGAAAACGTTTTCTCCCAGGACATTAATGAATTAATGAATAGATAGTAGACAACAGATGCAGTGTTGTGAAAGGGATGGCTTAATATATCCCACCCGAACGTAGTTAACAGCTCTTGTGTGGATAACTGGTATGCAATATGCAGGTGCACATTGTCAAGAAGCACAGTCTCCAACTGTAATAATAATAATACTTTATTTGTCGTAGACTTTGTTTAAGCACCATGGTAAAGACAAAATAAAACAGAAATAATACTGGTTAAATTACCTTTTTTCCTGTCAACAGTTCTTCAAACATAATCTGCTATGTACATTTTGAAGCATAAAGCTTCATCATCAGGCTTTTCAAATGATGATGAAGCTTTATGCTTCGAAATGTACATAGCAGATTATGTTTGAAGAACTGTTGACAGGAAAAAAGGTAATTTAACCAGTATTATTTCTATAATATAACAGTTCTGGAGGCTAATAAAACAAAATGAATAAAATAAAACACATGCACATGTATACATGCACAATAAAACACAAACTCAAACATAAAATAAGAAATTCTGTCCTGGAAACTTAATAAATTATATTCTAAACTACCTGTATACCAGGGAGAGACACAAAACAAATATTGCAAAAAATTTTAAAGTAGTAGTAGTATTGAAATAAAGATTAAAAATTAAATCATAAAAATAAATTGTGCATCAATAATTATAAAACTAGCTTAAGTACATAAACAATTAACAACAACAATAATAATTTATCAACAACAAAAATAATAATTTATCAACAACAACTTAAAACTAAATGTGGATAACATAATTAGAATTAAAACAAAATTAACAGAAAAAGAGATATTAAAATTTAACAAATCTTATGCTAAAAAACTCATCAACTGAATAAAAAGGAGATTGAGTAGCCAATTATATAAACTTATCCTACATTCACCATAAGAGTATTTAATAATTAAATGTTCTAATTGATTATAAATTTGTAAGGATATGACTTTGTGGCTGTTAAGAGTTTTACTTAACCTGTGAAAATTAATAAAAGTTTCATTTTTATTCCTGGTATTGTATTAATAGGTCTTAGGTTTTAGAAATTGTGAATTTTTAATTGAGTAGGAAGCTATATTGTAAATAAAAAGATTTATGATCGTTTGTATCTCTAATTTAATAAAAATAGGTTTTGCAGTAATCTCAAAAACCAGACTTTAGAGTTACAGCTTTTTTTGTAGAATCAACACCTCAACTATTTTACTAAAAATTAAATTAAACCCCTAAAAATTAAGCCATATCTCAAAATAGATTGGAATTAAGCAAAATAAACTGACTG
>JAQJVL010010338.1:0-12718 GCA_035578905.1 Stictocephala bisonia
CACACACACACACACAGACACACACACACACACAGACACACACACAGACACACACACAGACACACACACACACACACAAACAGACAGAGAGAGAGACAGAAAGAGAGAGACAAACACAGAGAGAGACAAACACAGAGAGAGAAACAAAGAAACACAGACACACAGACACAGAAAAAAAAACAGAGACAAAACACAGATAAACAAACACCGACTAACAACGGTGCTGGCCTACTGACAGACCACAAAAATTACATCCATCACACTACTTATTTCATTGTTTGGTGAATGGTCAGTTTTAATTTTTTTTCGGAATCATGAAGAGTTGTGACTCTATTATTAGATCTTGAGAAAAACAATCTCAATGTCAATTGCAATTTGTTAGGAAATATTATCGTGATAGAATATAACTAGACTACTGATTGATTATTTAGATTCAATTTTCATTATTTTAATCTGGTTGTGAAATTATTGTAAATTTTGTTTATGTCCCCCTTTAAAAAATACCGTTTTATAACATTGATTGAATCAGACCATTGTAAAAAGTATGTCTAAGGTGAATACAATTAAAGTTAACACATCTGTTTTTCATACTATTATTTTACTAGATGTGAAAGTATGGATAAACTGCAATTTATTTATATTTTCAATTTCTCTGGAAAATACACTCTGGAATTACACTGGTAACACTTCACAAGTAGCGTGACCAGCAATAACATAAGAAATAACAAATTTTAAGTAACCACAGTCTAAATAATAACAAAATTAATTATAGCAGCACTCTGTGGCGTTTTTAATCATAACAATTCGAATATGACTTATTTACACAACTGAGAATGAACAGAACAAACAATACCAAGAACTAACAAAACTATATAAACAAATAACTATTACAAATAAACAATAATATAGTTAAAAAATAATATGTAAATTTGGGTTTTGCGCATATTTTGAACTGTAATAGTATGGTTTCAAATTGAAACAAATATATATATCACATTAATGATAAGCATACACTTTCAAATGAGATAAATTAATCCTAAGTAGAAGAACAGAGACCTTTTTTTAATAACCAAACACTTTAACTCTAGAACTGTGGGGCTATACATGTTTAAAAATTATTGTAATTTAATAGTAACAGAATATAAGCAGAGATGTGCTTATTTTGTAGTATGTGTTTGGTTATATTCGGAATCAGACCAGTGAAAATTCAAGTTATTTTTGGCGGATTGTGATATTTACGGAAATATTTCTATAGCACAGCTTGAGGTCTAAGTTGCATTTTTGAGCGGCCTAGACTGGACAGACTACCTGAGATCGGTATTGCGCGCAACTCGAGTACTGGTTTGGGGCCTTCTTGGGACATCGCAATTAACGCAGGTAGGATTGCGTGCAACTCGTTAACGGCCAGAGAGTGAGGTAGGCCTGTTATATGATTTTAGGCAACGCGACTGAAGAACTGAATTGTGTGCGTGTATGTTTTTCTTTTTCATTTTATGACTCCGCCACTATTTATGAAATCACTTTTCAAAGCAATCTTTTATGTCTTGACGTAAATAAAAGATTGCTCACTTCAAAAAATGTGTCGAAAACCGCTTGGGCCATCATAAACAATAAGAAACCACTGACAGACAAACAGATAGAACTACAAATTGGAAACGAACACGTCAATGATCCCTTAAAGGTCGCTGGTGTGTTCAATAGTTTTTTTTGCTTCGGTTGGTTCAGACCAGGGACTAAGTTCCTCAGTAAACCAGCCATCCCTTTTTTAAAACACAGCCCGATAACCTTCATGGCTCTGAGCCCAGTTAATGAGGAGGAAGTTGCCAGAGTGATAAGAGACCTTCCAACTAAGAAGTCAAATGACTCAAGCTATGTGTCAACGTGGCTCCTCAAACAGTGCTCGAAGCATTTATTAGGACCACTAACACACTTGATTAATATTTCATTTCACTCTGGAACTTTTCCACCCCCCTCAAAACTGCAAAAGTTATCCCAATTTTCAAAAAGGGTGATCCTTTGTTCCCTCAAAATTACCGACCAATTTCAATGCTGCCTGTTCTTAGTAAGGTTTTTGAGAAAGCTTTTCTTACACGTTGTTTACATTTTTTGGAAAGCCACGATTTACTGTCTGACAACCAATTCGGCTTCCGAAGTGATAGATCGACAACATACGGGGTGGTGCGTCTGGTCGATATGATAGTGGAGGGCATTGAGAGCGGAGAGATGACACTAAGTGTATTTCTAGACTTATCAAAGGCCTTCGACTGTGTGGACCACAACATCCTAATTCGTAAATTGGAACATTACGGGATACGAGGAGTGCCACTTAGATGGCTTGAATCGTTTCTTAGTGACAGAAGGCAATTTGTAAAAATCTCAGATGTTAGTTCGAGAGAGGAGCTGCTGAGATACGGGATACCTCAGGGTGCTATTCTCAGCCCACTCCTCTTCTTGGTCTACGTCAATGACGTTGGCTTATCGGTGCACAACGGGCGACTCGTTCAGTACGCCGATGACACGACTCCCTGGTTCAAATCAAATTCAAAAAATGAACTGGAACAATTGTCCTTCTTAGAGCTCAATAGCACAATTCAACAGTATAATCAGCTCAACCTAAAAATAAATCCTGCAAAATCCACATTCATCCAGTTCCGGTTACGACAAGTCGACTCGGATCATAGTCTTGCAGTAATGATAGATGAGGCCGAGATCGAAGAAGTTTATTCGACGAAATTCCTTGGGATACACCTTGATCGAGGTTTGACCTGGGAATGTCACGTCGATAGCATATGCTCAAGATTGTCTTCAGCCATTTTTGTGCTGAGGCAACTAGCAAAATATTGCCCTACTCAGATACTGATGACGGCATATTATGGAGTAATCTACCTGCATCTTTCCTACGGGATAGTTTTGTGGGGGGCTTGCTCAAACTCTCTTTTGACAAGAATCTTTGTCCTTCAAAAAAAGCAATTCGAATAATTGCAAAGTTAAATCCCAGAGAGTCGTGCAAAGAAACGTTTAAACAACTAAAACTGCTGACACTTCCTTGTCTCTATATTTTAGAAACGTGCATGTTCTTCAGGACCAAATGCCAACAAGAGGTAGCGACCTACACTCATACCCAACTAGAAGCAGGGAGGACTACCGAACTGGGAGACACAGAACGGTGGTCCATGAACGACTGCCTTCCCAGGCGGGAGTTCATTTTGTCAACAGGTTGCCTAAAGCAATCAAAAGTGCCACAATGCCCAAGGTATTCAAAACTCGTCTGAAAACGTTTCTGATTGATAACGCTTTCTACAGTACCGACGAGTTCATGGCACATGAATGGGGGATCTAATTGGCTGACTGACTAGGGGATAGACTGGGATAATCCGAATAAAAGGGAGCCTGTATGAAAAATAAATTGTATGATTGAATGAGATTTTCATGTTAGTATGAATGGAAAATTTTAGCTATAAATATTAACTATGACGATTGCCATACAATTATATATTGTTTTAAGCAATAAACCTATTTATTATTATTTATCATTATTATTATCATCAATACAGCAAATATTTTCTCTTTATCTCCATCTCTTTATATCAAATAAAAAGAAAAAATGCCAATCCTGGTATAGACTAAAATAGGTTTACTTTACCTTCCGTCAAACAGTTCACAGCGTGTGATGGTGATAACAACTACATGTTTCGCCGTGAATAAGGACGGCATCTTCAGGTTAAAGAAAACAAATAAGTCCAAGTGGGATGCGTCACAAATTATTTAAAAGTTAACAAACATAGTTCACACAAGAGGAAAACAACGAATATTAAAACTTTCGGTAGGCCTACCACACACATTTCACTGTCCACGGCGTGACCCGGAAGCAGATTTTAATATTGTGGTATTTATGACAAATAGTTCAATTTACTTTTAAACAAAAAGGAATATTCATTTATAGTTAAAAATACAGCAATTGACAATGCAATATTGACAAGAAGCTTTAATTACTTAATAAAAATGAATAATGATTTCAATAATATAAAGGGTTAATTCTAGTATTAATGTGAACCATATGACAGATGATAAGTTAATGAATAATTAAATTGTTATAAATTATTTCTGATACTTCTAATAACGCATCCTCAGATGACTTTCCTTTGATAAAACCGAATTGACGTGGATTAAGAAAATTTAACTTCGATAAATAACTATGGAGTCTTTTAATCATTGTTTTTTCAAAAACCTTAGAGAATACAATTATATCAATCATCTTATATTGTATTATAAGAATTATAATACAATTATATACAAAAGAATACATTAAACAATCTCATCAATTATATTTTTCAGTAAATGTACATTAATTTGGTCAGAGCCAGATAATTTTTTATTTTTTAAAAGCTTAACAATACTCTTAATTTCATTTAAATATGTTGGAGTTATAAGGAATGAATATTGATAGTAAGTACGTAAAGGTGGAAGGGTATTGGAATGTACAACGTCTGGACGGCTAGACTGGATTGTGATAAGGTGATTGTTTATCTTATCAATGACGGAAGGCTCACGCATAACTTCGCCGTTTGGCAATTCAATTAGCTCAACTATTTTCTTTGAAAACCCACTTGTCAAGTTATTTATTACCTTCCACTGCTCAGATACATCACCTTTACAGTTTTTTAATAATGTTGAATAATAATTTTTTTTGTAAAATTGATCACATTATTTAATTCATTAGTACATTTTGTAAAATAATTTTGAAAAACTGTCATTATGGTCTTTTTGTAGAAATTTTATATAATTTTTTACGTCGCAAATTTATATAAAATGTTTGGTATGGGCTTATATAAAATGTTGGTGTTATTCAGGGATTTAACAACTTAGCCTTTAACAATTTAGAACTACCACCATTTTTCTTGCTACTTCTAAATATACAATTACTTAAAATATCAATAAACTTACAATACGTAGTATTTACATCATTTTAGATAATGCATAATGTTTTAACTAAACATCTGTAACACACTGTTATTTACATTGATAAAATAACAAAAAAAGTCCCCTAACATTTTTCATATTCACAAACCCTTAAGGCCTAAATAAAAGATCGCGATTTCTTTCCGTGCAAGACATAGCATAGCAAGGAATAATATCCCACTTTGACCCACTATCAAGGCCAATCGGTGACAGTAGACAGGTGCAGTAGCGACAGTCCGGACGAGCGTCTTAAAAGAAAGAAGAGAGAATGAGAGAATGGGAGGGAGTGATTAGTTTCCTTCACTGCTCCCAGGTTGTGCAACCGAACAGTCGAAACTGGAGGCAATTTCGACCTCTTTAACCTGATTGACGACAGGTTGCAGCACGATCGCTCCCATATTCCGTGCCTCAAAATTTAACATTGGATGGAACTATCTTCTATGTATAGTAAAATCAATGGTAATACCTTCAATTTCTTAATGATTTCCTACCAGACCTTCTCAAAGACGTGCCGTTGAAATTGCATCGGCGCATTATTTACCAGGCAAATGGAGCACCACCACACTACAACATCAACGTGCGTGAACATATTAACAATAACTTCTATATGTGGATTGGGAGAGGCGGAACTGTTGCTTGACCACCACGGTCCCCTCACCTCAACCTTATTGATTACTAAGTCTGGGGTTCTTTGAAGCAAGTAGTGTACCGAAGTCCAGTACAAACAGCCGAAGAATTGAGACATCAAATCGTGAGGGCTGCTAGACGCATTAGAAATGAAATCAATCTACAGGCAAGTGTAAGGGAGTTGAGGCACCGAGTTGCATAAAGGAAAATGCTTGGAACATATTGAATACTTATTAAAGTAGTTGTTGCTATAATAAAGCATTATTATCTAAATATTACAGTTATTATGTATTTTATTTCATAAAGGCTGATAATTTATTAGTTAAGAGTAAATGAATAAACTATGTTTTATGAAACATTTTAGGTGTTCTTTTTTGGTTTCGTTATAATCAACCCAATTAAATTATACATCTATTTAAAGCTTATTAGTGAGAAAAGTTTTCTACTTAACTTGACATTAAATTAGACTACGTTTATGTGCTGAAATGGGGTATTCAATGATTGGAGAAAAACATGTTGCATATTTTTTTAATATACTTATTCTAGGAAATCTAGTTTTAATTATGTTTGTTTGCAAGATAATTGAAATTTTTAGAGAATTTAACGATCTTCTCATTGGTGTTAATTAGAGTCTGATAGGTGTTTTGGCTTTGTTTTTATAGCTCAACCAGTGAGTTAATGTCATGTAATTTTAAAAACACACAATATGAACCCTTACAGCCAAACGGTTGACAATCGGACACGGGTTAATATGGATTTTTTGTTCCTTTTTGTGAGTACAACAAACAGGTAAGTTTAATGGTGTCAGTAGAGACTCACTCTGTATAGTTTATTTAAAGTACTATGTTATTGGTTTATTTATCTACTACAATAACATTCATACTTAATCAATTAGGTATCATATAACTATCATATTACCATTTTAGGCTATATAATCATCGTATTGTTGGCCTGTTTTTGGAATATCAAAATGCAACTTAATATACAGGGTGGAACAAATAAGGAAACGCTTTCACAACATCTTTATTTTTTCCAAAGATAGTTTGGTAGTTAATTATTTATTTTTTTGTATAATTAGTTCCATAAAGTATAGTATTTGATTAGAATAATTTACTTGAAACCGTTAAATAGCGGAGTAATAATATTGTACAAATTAGTTACTTTAAAATTCAATTGACCGCGCTACTCTGGAAAGGATAAACTTTTCGAAGTTATCTTAGCGACAGTTAATTTCTATTAATTAGACCTTTCATTTTATACCAAACTCGACCTAGGCTTACGTAGAAGATTTTCGTTCAACTCTTCTTGGGCCATCACCCCATAAAGATGAAATGTCGCCAATAGTGTCAAAAAGTATGTTTTTTTTGTAACCATGACCATGTACAAAATTTCACTTTTAAAAGTGGAGTGATGAAAAAGTTGTAAAAATGTTTCCATATTTTTTTCCACCCTGTTAAAATAGATTTTTTCCACCCAGTATAGAAACTGGGATATATCAATTACGCCAACACTGCCACAAAGCGCACTACATATATTTTAAACAAATTCTGTAATTTTGAACTTAGAGTTCAATGCTTTCAAATAAAAGTTTTTGTAATATCTAATCTATTAATGACATATTTTGTGGATAAGTGTCTCTGAAAATAAAGACAAAATCTCAACTTTGCTATTCCTATACCTGTAAGCCAATAGTAAATGCGTTAAAAATGAATAAAATATAAATATAGTTTAAGTTTAATTTCTAAATATAAAATTAATAATACATTATTATTGTACACTTATATTGCTTGAATACTTGTACATTATAAACGTGAAGTATTTTCAATACCCAGCATCACACTCTATCGTATTCAACAATGTATAAAGTATGAAAGGAATTTATTTAAATACCATCCATTGTTACACTTCAACTGTAGACGTGTGGAGTTTTGTGTTATTTATAAATGAACACTTAACTTCATCACACATTACCATTTATACATTTATGAAAGGAATCTATTTAAATACCATCCATTGTTACACTTCAACTGTAGACGTGTGGAGTTTTGTGTTATTTATAAATGAACACTAAACTTCATCACACATTACCATTTATACATTTATGAAAGGAATCTATTTAAATACCATCCATTGTTACACTTCAACTGTAGACGTGTGGAGTTTTGTGTTATTTATAAATGAACACTTAACTTCATCACACATTACCATTTATATATTTATGAAAGGAATTTATTTAAATACCATCCATTGTTACACTTCAACTGTAGACGTGTGGAGTTTTGTATGATTTATAAATGAACACTTAACTTCATCACACATTACCATTTATACATTTATGAAAGGAATCTATTTAAATACCATCCATTGTTACACTTCAACTGTAGAAATGTGGAGTTTTGCGTTATTTATAAATGAACACTTAACTTCATCACACATTACCATTTATACATTTATGAAAGGAATCTATTTAAATACCATCCATTGTTACACTTCAACTGTAGACGTGTGGGGTTTTGTATGATTTATAAATGAACACTTAACTTCATCACACATCACCATTTATACATTTATGAAAGGAATCTATTTAAATACCATCCATTGTTACACTTCAACTGTTGACGTGTGGAGTTTTGTGTTATTTATAAATGAACACTTAACTTCATCACACATTACCATTTATACATTTATGAAAGGAATCTATTTAAATACCATCCATTGTTACACTTCAACTGTAGACGTGTGGAGTTTTGTGTTATTTATAAATGAACACTAAACTTCATCACACATTACCATTTATACATTTATGAAAGGAATCTATTTAAATACCATCCATTGTTACACTTCAACTGTAGACGTGTGGAGTTTTGTGTTATTTATAAATGAACACTTAACTTCATCACACATTACCATTTATATATTTATGAAAGGAATTTATTTAAATACCATCCATTGTTACACTTCAACTGTAGACGTGTGGAGTTTTGTATGATTTATAAATGAACACTTAACTTCATCACACATTACCATTTATACATTTATGAAAGGAATCTATTTAAATACCATCCATTGTTACACTTCAACTGTAGAAATGTGGAGTTTTGCGTTATTTATAAATGAACACTTAACTTCATCACACATTACCATTTATACATTTATGAAAGGAATCTATTTAAATACCATCCATTGTTACACTTCAACTGTAGACGTGTGGAGTTTTGTATGATTTATAAATGAACACTTAACTTCATCACACATTACCATTTATACATTTATGAAAGGAATCTATTTAAATACCATCCATTGTTACACTTCAACTGTAGACGTGTGGAGTTTTGTGTTATTTATAAATGAACACTTAACTTCATCACACATTACCATTTATACATTTATGAAAGGAATCTATTTAAATACCATCCATTGTTACACTTCAACTGTAGACGTGTGGAGTTTTGTGTTATTTATAAATAGACACTTAACTTCATCACACATTACCATTTATACATTTATGAAAGGAATTTATTTAAATACCATCCATTGTTACACTTCAACTGTAGACGTGTGGAGTTTTGTGTTATTTATAAATGAACACTTAACTTCATCACACATTACCATTTATAGCCTACATTTATGAAAGGAATTTATTTAAATACCATCCATTGTTACACTTCAACTGTAGACGTGTGGAGTTTTGTATGATTTTATAAATGAACACTTAACTTCATCACACATTACTATTTATACATTTATAAGAGGAATATTTAAATACCATCCATTGTTACACTTCAACTGTAGACGTGTGGAGTTTTGTGTTATTTATAAATGAACACTTAACTTCATCACACATTACCATTTATACATTTATGAAAGGAATCTATTTAAATACCATCCATTGTTACACTTCAACTGTAGACGTGTGGAGTTTTGTGTTATTTATAAATGAACACTAAACTTCATCACACATTACCATTTATACATTTATGAAAGGAATCTATTTAAATACCATCCATTGTTACACTTCAACTGTAGACGTGTGGAGTTTTGTGTTATTTATAAATGAACACTTAACTTCATCACACATTACCATTTATATATTTATGAAAGGAATTTATTTAAATACCATCCATTGTTACACTTCAACTGTAGACGTGTGGAGTTTTGTATGATTTATAAATGAACACTTAACTTCATCACACATTACCATTTATACATTTATGAAAGGAATCTATTTAAATACCATCCATTGTTACACTTCAACTGTAGAAATGTGGAGTTTTGCGTTATTTATAAATGAACACTTAACTTCATCACACATTACCATTTATACATTTATGAAAGGAATTTATTTAAATACCATCCATTGTTACACTTCAACTGTAGACGTGTGGAGTTTTGTGTTATTTATAAATGAACACTTAACTTCATCACACATTACCATTTATGAAAGGAATTTATTTAAATACCATCCATTGTTACACTTCAACTGTAGACGTGTGGAGTTTTGTGTTATTTATAAATGAACACCTAACTTCATCACACATTACTATTTATACATTTATGAAAGGAATTTATTTAAATACCATTCTTTGTTACACTTCAACTGTAGACGTGTGGAGTTTTGTGTTATTTATAAATGAACACTTAACTTCATCACACATTACCATTTATACATTTATGAAAGGAATTTATTTAAATACCATCCATTGTTACACTTCAACTGTAGACGTGTGGAGTTTTGTGTTATTTATAAATGAACAGTTAACTTCATCACACATTACCATTTATAGCCTACATTTATGAAAGGAATTTATTTAAATACCATCCATTGTTACACTTCAACTGTAGACGTGTGGAGTTTTGTATGATTTTATAAATGAACACTTAACTTCATCACACATTACTATTTATACATTTATAAAAGGAATTTATTTAAATACCATCCATTGTTACACTTCAACTGTAGACGTGTGGAGTTTTGTGTTATTTATAAATGAACACTTAACTTCATCACACATTACCATTTATACATTTATGAAAGGAATTTATTTAAATACCATCCATTGTTACACTTCAACTGTAGACGTGTGGAGTTTTGTATGATTTATAAATGAACACTTAACTTCATCACACATTACTATTTATACATTTATAAAAGGAATCTATTTAAATACCATCCATTGTTACACTTCAACTGTAGACGTGTGGAGTTTTGTGTTATTTATAAATGAACACTTAACTTCATCACACATTACCATTTATACATTTATGAAAGGAATCTATTTAAATACCATCCATTGTTACACTTCAACTGTAGACGTGTGGAGTTTTGTGTTATTTATAAATGAACACTTAACTTCATCACACATTACCATTTATACATTTATGAAAGGAATCTATTTAAATACCATCCATTGTTACACTTCAACTGTAGACGTGTGGAGTTTTGTGTTATTTATAAATGAACACTTAACTTCATCACACATTACCATTTATACATTTATGAAAGGAATTTATTTAAATACCATCCATTGTTACACTTCAACTGTAGACGTGTGGAGTTTTGTGTTATTTATAAATGAACACTTAACTTCATCACACATTACCATTTATAGCCATTTATGAAAGGAATTTATTTAAATACCATCCATTGTTACACTTCAACTGTAGACGTGTGGAGTTTTGTATGATTTATAAATGAACACTTAACTTCATCACACATTACTATTTATACATTTATAAAGGAATTATTTAAATACCATCCATTGTTACACTTCAACTGTAGACGTGTGGAGTTTTGTGTTATTTATAAATGAACACTTAACTTCATCACACATTACCATTTATACATTTATGAAAGGAATTTATTTAAATACCATCCATTGTTACACTTCAACTGTAGACGTGTGGAGTTTTGTGTTATTTATAAATGAACACTTAACTTCATCACACATTACCATTTATACATTTATGAAAGGAATTTATTTAAATACCATCCATTGTTACACTTCAACTGTAGACGTGTGGAGTTTTGTGTTATTTATAAATGAACACTTAACTTCATCACACATTACCATTTATACATTTATGAAAGGAATTTATTTAAATACCATCCATTGTTACACTTCAACTGTAGACGTGTGGAGTTTTGTGTTATTTATAAATGAACACTTAACTTCATCACACATTACTATTTATACATTTATGAAAGGAATTTATTTAAATACCATCCTTTGTTACACTTCAACTGTAGACGTGTGGAGTTTTGTGTTATTTATAAATGAACACTTAACTTCATCACACATTACCATTTATACATTTATGAAAGGAATTTATTTAAATACCATCCATTGTTACACTTCAACTGTAGACGTGTGGAGTTTTGTGTTATTCATAAATGAACACTTAACTTCATCACACATTACCATTTATACATTTATGAAAGGAATTTATTTAAATACCATCCATTGTTACACTTCAACTGTAGACGTGTGGAGTTTTGTGTTATTTATAAATGAACACTTAACTTCATCACACATTACCATTTATACATTTATGAAAGGAATTATTTAAATACCATCCATTGTTACACTTCAACTGTAGACGTGTGGAGTTTTGTGTTATTTATAAATGAACACTTAACTTCATCACACATTACCATTTATACATTTATGAAAGGAATTTATTTAAATACCATCCATTGTTACACTTCAACTGTAGACGTGTGGAGTTTTGTGTTATTTATAAATGAACACTTAACTTCATCACACATCACCATTTATACATTTATGAAAGGAATCTATTTAAATACCATCCATTGTTACACTTCAACTGTTGACGTGTGGAGTTTTGTGTTATTTATAAATGAACACTTAACTTCATCACACATTGCCATTTTTACATTTATGAAAGGAATCTATTTAAATACCATCCTTTGTTACACTTCAACTGTAGACGTGTGGAGTTTTGTGTTATTTATAAATGAACACTTAACTTCATCACACATTACCATTTATACATTTATGAAAGGAATCTATTTAAATACCATCCATTGTTACACTTCAACTGTAGACGTGTGGAGTTTTGTGTTATTTATAAATGAACACTTAACTTCTCAACAACCCTTTTTTCATTTATA
>JAQJVL010010339.1:0-12714 GCA_035578905.1 Stictocephala bisonia
GCCGTGGATGAGTACCCAAAGCTAAGAGCGTATGTTAACTGTGTATTTGTTAAAATTTGAGAAAAATTAAATTAAATAAGTAGTCTAACAGTACGTGTGAGAAATATTATTTGTAAAGTAGGGAGGTAACCAATCAGAGCGTGGCATTTGGGTGTGCGTCAGACCAGCAGACGACGTGTACGAAGGTAGCCGACGGTTGCCGGAAGTACACGAAAGCATTTTATATAGTACATATGTAAATGGCCGCCATCTTTAGCATTTTATATAGTATGAGAAAGGTTAATAGTGCATTTTGTATAGTATACCGAGGTAATTTGAGGGAGGGAATTTTCCCCCGGGGACTTCCCTTCCGAAGGCGCCATGTTCCAAAAGGATGCGCTAAGTTTTGCCACCAGGTCCGCTACGATCGGGTCGAGCACATAGAGTATATGAAATAATCCACAGAGTAGCAAGTTCCCGCGCATGCCCACCCAACCAGCAGATGACGTGTACGAAGGTAGCCGACGGTCGCCGGAAGTACCCGAAGGGAAAGACGCCATATTGGATCCGGTTGTCATCTTTTTACATTTATTATAGTGTAAAGTCCGCCATATTGGATGAGGAATTTTTGGAGGGAATTTTGGGAGGGAAAGACTGCCATCTTGGATGAGGGAATTTTGGGGAGGGAATTTTCCCACGGGGTGTGAGGGCGCGGGAGGGAAAAGACGCCATATTGGACAAAAAAGTTCATTTTATATAGTCTAAGGTCGCCATCTTGGCTGAGGGAATTTTGGGAAGGGAATTTTCCCACGGGGTGTGAGTTGGCGCGGGAGTGAAAGACGCCATATTGGACATAAAAAGTGCATTTTATATAGTCTAACATGGAAAAAGACGTCATATTGGACAAAAAAAGTGCATTTTATATAGTATAACAAGGGAATTTGGGGGGGAAATGTGGGTAATGTGAGGGAAATTGGGTAATTTGAGGGGAATTTGAGGGAAAATGGGTAATTTGGGGGAAATTTGAGGGAAATTAGGGAATTTGGGGGGGAAATGTGGGTAATGTGAGGGAAATTGGGTAATTTGAGGGAAATTTGGGGGTAATTTGGGGGGAAATGTGAGGGAAATTGGGTAATTTGAGGGAAATTTGAGGGTAATTTGGGAATTTGAGGGAAATTTGAGGGGGGGAAGGGGGGTTAGGAAATTTGGCGGGAAATGGAAATTTGAGGTTAGTAGTATAAGTTAAGGCTTCAAAATACACGCAAGTATAGGGCGCTTTAAAATACGCCATGCAGGCTTCAAAATAGACGGACGGTCAAAGTCCACCGCCGCTGTTATCAGCCACGTGTTGACCTTGAGGTCAATTTTACTATTGTTTACTAGTATTGTTTTGGTGTGACGTCACGCCGTGTTGTCCTAGGTCAGTGTTGTTTTGGTGTGACGTCACGCCGTGTTGTCCTAGGTCAGTGTTGTTTTGGTGTGACGTCACGCCGTGTTGTCCTAGGTCAGTGTCGAGAGTTCAAAATCAGCAGGGTCATAATTTAATAAAAATCTGCAAAGAGTGGAAACTTTATAGTATCTGCACATGCATTTTCCTCAAAACAACCAAAGTTTCTAGTTGGCTCTGGTAACCTAAATGGTGACATTTTATTTTTATTAACAAATTCTTTAGCTTCACCCTTTAATTAACTGACTAAGCACATTTGCAAACTTTTATTTATGGGTTATTTAGTAAGAAATCTTGGTTCAGTGTTTGCTTTACAAGAAAATGTAATAGTATTACAAATTTAACATTAGGTTCCCACCCAAAGTCACAAAAATCTTGAAAAAATCAGCTCATAATTTAATAAAAATCTGCAAAGAGTGGAAACTTTATAGTATCTGCACATGCATTTTCCTCAAAACAACCAAAGTTTCTAGTTGGCTCTGGTAACCTAAATGGTGACATTTTATTTTTATTAACAAATTCTTTAGCTTCACCCTTTAATTAACTGACTAAGCACATTTGCAAACTTTTATTTATGGGTTATTTAGTAAGAAATCTTGGTTCAGTGTTTGCTTTACAAGAAAATGTAATAGTATTACAAATTTAACATTAGGTTCCCACCCAAAGTCACAAAAATCTTGAAAAAATCAGCTGTTAGATCTTGAATGTTTATTTAACATTCATATATTCATTAATGGTGCTTTATACAAAACTTTTACCTGTTGTTTCTTAAAAAAGTTTGTAATTACTCATAAAATATAGAATTTCTCCTTTTAAAAAATTTAAAAACTTGTGCAATCTGAGCAAATGTGAGGCAAATTAATAAATATATATTATTATTAAAATTTACATAAATGGATAAATAATTACAACTACATTATTAGATTATCAACGTATTTATTTAAATATTTAACAATATATAGTAGTTTGTTTAAAAATGAATTATTATAGAATAAGTTCAATTATAATTCATTATTTATGTTGTATTAAATACTATTTGCTATTTTATACATTATTAACCTTGTTAGTAATGTTACAATATATAATTATTACAAAAAAAGCTGAAATTTTAAGAAAATATAAGAGGGCAAAGAATGTATTAAAAAATAAAAAATTTAACATTAGGTTCCCACCCAAAGTCACAAAAATCTTGAAAAAATCAGCTGTTAGATCTTGACTGTTTATTGAATTATTATAGAATAAGTTCAATTATAATTCATTATTTATGTTGTATTAAATACTATTTGCTATTTTATACATTATTAACCTTGTTAGTAATGTTACAATATATAATTATTACAAAAAAGCTGAAATTTTAAGAAAATATAAGAGGGCAAAGAATGTATTAAAAAATAAAAAATTTAACATTAGGTTCCCACCCAAAGTCACAAAAATCTTGAAAAAATCAGCTGTTAGATCTTGAATGTTTATTGAATTATTATAGAATAAGTTCAATTATAATTCATTATTTATGTTGTATTAAATACTATTTGCTATTTTATACATTATTAACCTTGTTAGTAATGTTACAATATATAATTATTACAAAATAAGCTGAAATTTTAAGAAAATATAACAGGGCAAAGAATGTATTAAAAAATAAAATTATAATTATCAAACAAACAACAATAAATGGAATTAGGTAATTTTAATAATATATACTTAATCAATTTAAGACTATAAATACACAGAGAAATATATAATACTGGATGAAAGTTCTATGAAAGTAAAAGAATTTTTTGGTAAATTATTTTTATCAAATTAAATTTGACTCTATTAGGATGAAAGTTCTATGAAAGTAACAGAATTTTTTGGTAAATTATTTTTATTAAATTAAATTTGACTCTATTACATACATTTGTTGAAATAGAAACAGCAATTTTGTGGAAATTTAAAGACATTCTTTCTCAAAAATTGGGTAGAAAGCATTTATATTAAACATACTACAAATGAAATTCAAGACATAGCATTAAAAACTAAAAACATAAACATTTATAGACAAATCCTTTCTAAGTGTACGTGAAAGGACAGAATTAGAATAAATATTTAACTATCAACCAACTAGCATTAAAAATAAAATTACAACCTTTTGAAATCTAAACTAAAAAGGATAATATTTACAAAATTTAAATAAAATAAATAGCATCAAACAATAATACAATTTTATGTTTGAGCTGATAAAGCGCGCCGACTGACAATAGGGTCAAGTGATAACGGTTGAGTTCAGAGATCTTGTCAAATACAATATGGGAATTAGTGAGGTTTTTCCGGTTAGCTTTGTAAGAACATAATTCACACGAGAACTGTGGTTATTTATCACCCTGATTGTACATGTGCTTCTAAGCTTCAGTCATAGTTGACATTGACTGGATCATTAAGGCGGGCACAACTTCGTCAACATAATCTTCCTCTGTTAAAAATACAAAAAAATTAGTTACCAATAAGATTATATAATATAGTAGATTCTAAATTTTAAATAACGAAGAAAATTATTTTTAAAATTAATCCAAAAGAAATTAACAGTCTATAAACAACTTGGGAGTTAGGTACACAGTTTTTCTTTTTAAATTTTGCATTTAGTTTTCATGAGCTCAACTTTAAAACTATCTTGAAATTATTTTTTACTAAAAGAGTTTTTTATAATTACAGATAAAAACTGACTGACATATTTATTTTTTATTAACCTGTTACTGTTCTTGAAAGATATTTCTTTTTTTTTAAAACTAATAAGCCTGATCCATGATTGGCTAGCTTATCTACAACAACAACAAAATCAAAGCAAGCTATTTCTCATCTAAAATACTTCAGTTTAGTTCAAAAATAATTTCTTACAAAGAATGCATACAATTTTAATATTTTGAGATGAAGGGTTTTAAATAATAGGTTACTCACTTCTTTGGTTTGATGTCTCGATTCATTGCAATATAAGATATGCATATGACCATCAGTGTAAAGCTGGTTTTTTTCCTATTTTGTAAAAAGATAATTAAACAGATAAAAGAACAACATGTAATTCCGTTAGTAACTACATAGTGAATTGAATGGTCTTTTGTTTATAACTGATTTTAAGTGTATAATTTATGGTTATGTTCTATAGAGTCATGTATTTAAACAAAAAACAAGATGTGATACACTTTTATAACAGTAGTAAAGTGCTATATTTTCAAGTATAATCATAATTTAGGTTTTTTTATGAACAGTAATGCATAATTTCAAAAAGGATTGAATCCAACAAATGATATATCTAAAAGAGATTTACTCATATTGGACTCATATCGTAAACAAGTGAGAGTACCCTTTAGTAACCATTATAAAACAAACATATATAATAAAACTAAGATAGAAAGTGTATATTAAACAAAACAAAAATACAAACTAAAACGACTTGGACTAGAATATGTAAGCTTTGTGAATATAATACACATCTGAGATATTCATTATTGTTTAATTTTTTACTCCAATTCATATATTTATGTTTAAAAATACTAAGCCTATTAAACACGCGATAGTATCTTCTCTAACAAATATATTAATGAGACATTATGACCTAACCTTGTATCTGACTTGTGCCACCTCTCTAGTTTGCTTAGAATTGACCTATAAATACAAATAATTTGATAAATTTAAAATCTGATATGTTTGACAGATTATGGATTGAACGCATTAGTCATGGTAAAACTAATAAAATAGTTTTATTAAGTTAAACTGTAGAAATATAATATAATTTCAAAGGAAACATTACAAAAGTAAATTTATTTATTTAATTTTAATTGCTACTGTTTTTAGTATAAATTTAAAATCTGATATGTTTACAGATTATGGATTGCAGATTAATGAACGCATTACAAAAGTATATTTATTTATTTAATTTTAATTGCTACTGTTTTTTAGTTTAAGAAATATAAAAAAGTATAGCCACCAGCAAAGAATTGTAATTTATTATATAAAATGTAAACTTTTATAATAATAAAAATATGTGTATTTTTAGCTTCAAAAACCACTATTATTAATTTATTGAAAATTGTCTGTACTATAGTAAACATATGTGAGTTATAAATATTATCACACTTGTTAAGAGTAAACTGTTTGTATGAAACAGTAACTTTAAGATAAAATAACAACTTCTATAAGCAATAACCGTTTGATTTTGACAACATTTTATCTAAATCTGTTACTATCCACCCACCACTCTTTCAATACAGTTTTCAAGTTACATAAAGGTATTGTTTAGACACTTTATCACACTCTGACCCAGATGCATCCGGGTAACATCACTATCACCCACAGTGTGCAAACTTGCTGATGGTCATGTTTGAGCTGAGATTTGCAAAAACTAGCTGGAGTCCAGAAGCTGAAGAAAAACTTCAAAGAATGGCTGAAATGGTCGAGGATGTAGAAAATATAAAATTTAAGAGAGACTGTACAGAAACAGCTGCTTGTGGTCCTGATTGTTACGTTTGCAACAAAGTTAGAAATCACGAATACTCATTTATTAAATTATTTGAAAGCATCAGTCCTAAAGAATATTTTCTTAACAGAACAATCTCGTATAATGTTTTATTTACCCAAATATTTGACTATATAAATTATCCGTTGATGAACTTTAATTTTAATAGTTTGGCTCAAGTATGATATAATTGTTGTATATGAAGTTATATACGTTATTTGACAAATGCACATTTTTGTCCATTTAAAAAATATTTAATATTTTCAAGGCTTGTATATTCTAGACTAAGTCGTTTTATTTTGTAATCTAAAAGAAGTCAAGCAATAAGGATTATACAAAAAAAAATTTACATAAGTGTATATCTCTAAATGGACTGACACCAGTTCTATGTAACGAAGTTGGTCATATGTTTACCAAAATAAATTATACACTTAAAATCAGTTATAAGCAAAAGACCGTTTTATGAACTAGTAGCAGCATTGTTTTATCCGTTTGATTATCTTTACAAAATAGGAAAAACCTGCTTAAACATAGTGTCATTCATATTTGAATCGTTTCGCTAAGTTTTAATAGAGTAGTTGAATACGTATGAAGATCTCCTCTTTGAGAAATAAAAAAATGTTTCCTTCATTTAATGTCTAGTTATATTTACAGAACTCTAAGCTCTAATATGTAAATCATTTTAGACTAACATTGTATTTGAAGCTCTTATGTATAACATCCCAATGGTGATATAAGAAGTGTATCATTTGTATAATACCTTCATTTTTATCCTAAACTAATTTAGTTGGCCATTTAAAAGAAATCGATTGATTCATACATTTTTGCGATGTTGATGACTTTTATTAATTCACATTTATGAGGTCATTGAGGTGGATTATTGTAACTCAGATATTTTAAAACTGTACTTGAACAGCAAGTACTATCCATATGATAGTTTCAATGGAAATAAATAAATTTTATATTTTATGTATACAAGGTTTTAATTGTCATACTACATAGTTGGTGATTTTAAGCCTTGTTTCAATAAACCGACTTTCCAAGAGAAGACACCTTTATACCGATATACCAAAGGATACAGCAGCGTATTGTCTAATCATTCATGATCCATTAGTCTAATATGTACACCATTGTCTGGTATCGTAAAAAAGATTATTTGAAATAAATATATGTATTTATAAAAAATGAAGTATTAAAATGATTGTCCTTTTATAATTGTTGTATATGAACGTTTTTGTCCATTCAAAATATGTAATATTTGATCAGATATACATACTATTAAACAATAATATGTAAAGCACTATAAAGCAAGTTACAACCTTAATCATAATGGTTATCTCAGAAGTGTATTATATTTACAAGGCTTGTATATTCTAGTCTACTAAGTCGTTTTTATTTTTTAATTTAAAAGAAGTCGATCATTAAGGATTACACACACAAAAAAACATTTACATAAGTGTATATTTATAAATGGACTGACACCAGTTTAATGTAACTAAGTTGGCCGTATTTGTTTTGTCTGTTTTGTACATTTTATGCCTAGTTTTGTCATGTGTGTTTGTTTTATCATGTTTACCAAAATAAATTCTACTCTTGAAATCAGTCATAAACAAAAGACTATTTTATGAACTGGTAGCATACTCGTCCAACTATCTTTACAAAAATAATAAAAAAACCTGCTTAACACTGAGTGTCATTCACATTTAAATCGTTTCGCTAAGTTTTAATAAAGTAGTTGAATACGTATGAGAAGTACATTAGACCAGAAGTGTATCATCTGTATAGTACCTTCATTTTCTAGCCCATGTTATATCTTATAAATACAGTATTTTATATTATTGTTAAGTAAATGTACAATACATAGTAGAGATTAGGTCTTGATATAAAGCTCTTAAACGACTAATCTCAAATGTAAAAATTCAGAATAGTTAACTATTAAAACATTTGTATTTTAGTCATTTATTGACAATGTTTATCACACAGAAAATGTTCATGAAAAAACTAAAATTTAATCATATAAAATTAGAATGAACGTAAATGAAAATCAATTTAATTAAAAAATACATATTTTATTAATTTAGTTAATATAATTGGTATATTTAGTTTAGACTTCTAGTTCACGCGTGCAATCAAATCGCGTGACCCCCACTTGATCCGAAACGTAGTATCACTTAGTCAGCTTATTTGTTAATCTATATTTTTCTTTTAATTTCATCAATACCGCAGACTTGCATTTATTTGCAATATAATAACAAGAAATTGATCTTTAAAAATTTATAATGCGAATACTAATAAAAATATCATTATATTTACTTGGCTAAGTTTAATTTATTTTGCTATCATTTTTCATTAGATCTTCATTTCATAATCTTGTTATTTTTCAGAAATTAATAAAACTTAATAAGATTTGTTATTAAATATTTTAATTAAACTATAAAAAATAAAATGTAGTAGTTTTAAGTTATACGTATTTAATTCGAAATGTTTTTATTTAAATTATACCTAAAAGTGTAATCGGATTGATGAAGTAAGAAATAATTTTATCATAAACATTCTTACAAATATTTGATGATGACGATACGTTTGGATCTTGATCGCTTCCATGTTCGGGTATTCTGGGATTAGTTTGACTTCTGTACCACATAGTGTCACCAGGTGTCCACGTACTAGAAGAGATGAAATTGCTCTGTTCGGGATGTTCACCTTCCCTAAATAATCTTTCATAGTACGTGCGATGGGCTGATATTATTGGATTCGGACGTTCAGTAGGCCTATTGTTTTGTTCTTGAGCATCAGCAGGAGCGCGTTGTTCCATTATTAAAATATAACGAACGACTAACAACTCGGTCTGAGTAAAGCTAGAATAAAAAAATCATAAACGTATAATGCAAGCGCCGTCTGACATTAAGGTCAAGCGATATGATAGAGCGTTTGAAGTTTCCGCTCTTTGCAGATTTTTATTTAATATTATGAATCTTTATATTTGTCTCACTAGCACATATGTATATATTAAAAATAATCATTCTTACAAAAGGTCACCTAAACTTTGATTGTTGTTGAGAAAACATGTATGTACAGATGAAGTTGCCGCTCAATTAAAATTCGCTCAATTAAAATTGGTGTTTTAGTTATTTATTGGTTAATTATGTTTGTTACACA
This sequence comes from Stictocephala bisonia, assembly GCA_035578905.1. Classification (NCBI taxonomy): domain Eukaryota; kingdom Metazoa; phylum Arthropoda; class Insecta; order Hemiptera; family Membracidae; genus Stictocephala; species Stictocephala bisonia. The sequence continues at coordinate 9,072 of JAQJVL010010339.1, forward strand.
GAAATTGTTCATGGAAAAAACTAAAATTTTAATCCTCTAAATTAGAATGAACGTAATTAAAAATCATTGTAATTTAAAAATATACATTTTTATTAATTGAGTTACTCATATATGATTTTTTAACCGATTTACTTATGTTTCACAGTTAATACAACTGATATATTTAGTTTAGACTTATTGTTATACATATATTCCCGTATTATGGGTAAAATAACAATAGTATGCACTAACGTGTGAGGGAATAATAATTGAACTACTTAACTCATAAAAGAGAAAAATAAAACATTGACCACAAAAAGAGAATCTAGTGTCAGTCGTGAACAAGTCGTTAAGCAGTTAACATTACGGAACAAAATATACCTACGTACAAAAGTGTCCTCTTTCAAGAGTAGTAAGGATGAATAATATTTTAGATATAGGAACAAATCCTAGCTTCGATAGTTCTATCGTTGATATTGAATGGCATTCTCATAATCCGTATACGTCAAATTCTTACAAAACAAGTGATGAGATACGTATACCTGTTCATCAGCAAGATGTTTACACATTGCCTAGTAAAAGCTATCTACTTTTGGAAGGCAAACTAATCAAGACAGGTACACCTCCAACTGATGACACCACAACTCAATTAGTTAGTAATGCTATGGCATTTCTGTTCGATGAAATCAGATACGAACTGTGTGGAACTGAAATTGATAGAGTAAAAAACGTAGGTATTTCTACAACAATAAAGAATTTACTTACCTCTAGACCAGGAGACAAGTACTGGATGCAGAACGCATGTTGGCAAAACGAAACCATGGGTGTGATGGTTGATAGAACATCATTTTCGTTTTGTGTTCCACTTAAATTACTACTCGGTTTTGCCGAGGATTATAATCACATTTTACTGAATGTAAAACAAGAACTAGTCCTGTTACGTTCATCTAATGATAAAAATGTTGTGCTTCAACCAGCTGCATCTTTATTTGACTTTCAAATTCAACTTAATAAAGTTGTTTGGAAAATGCCGTATGTTAGAGTTGATGATGAAGTGAAATTATCTCTTTTACGTTTGACTGAAAGAGATCAGCCCATATCTATACCGTTCAGAAGGTGGCAGTTACATGAGTACCCATCATTACCAATTACAAAGTTTCTAACTTGGACAGTCAAAACATCATCCATGATGGAGAAGCCAAGATATGTAATAATTGGTTTTCAAACTGATCGTAAAGACAAAGCAAATAAGAATGCTTCGCATTTTGATTTTTGTAATTTGGATAATATAAAACTGTACTTGAACAGCAAGTACTATCCATATGATAATTTAAATGGAAATAAATCAATTTTATATGATATGTATTCAAGATTTCAATCATCATATTACATAGGTGGTGATGATCAGCCTTGTTTGGATAAAATGACTTTTCATGAGAAAACACCAATAATAGTGATTGATTGTTCAAAACAAGTTGAGACTTTAAAGACTGGAGCATTGGATGTTCGCATCGAGATTCAAACAACTGCCGATATACCAAAGGATACAACGGCGTATTGTCTGATCATTCATGATGCGTTAATCCAATATACAACATTGTCTGGCATTGTAAAAAAGCTTATTTAAAATAATAAAAAAATACTCTTTGTATTTTCTCTGTCATTGTGTATTATTATAAAAACCATTTGAATACTTTCTAATCAGATTTCAAGTTGGGTATAAATAAAAAAATCAATTTCAATACTTTCTAATCAGATTTCAAGTTGGGTATAAATAAAAAAATCAATTTCAATTGACAATAACATGTATTTACAGTATAATATTTACAGTATACAAAATTAATGAGTGTAATAAACATAGGCAATGAAATATATATATATATACAAAATATGATGAAAATTTCTCTGTGTATTTATAGTCTTAAATTGATTAAGTATATATTATTAAAATTACCTAATTCCATTTATTGTTGTTTGTTTGATAATTATAATTTTATTTTTTAATACATTCTTTGCCCTGTTATATTTTCTTAAAATTTCAGCTTATTTTGTAATAATTATATATTGTAACATTACTAACAAGGTTAATAATGTATAAAATAGCAAATAGTATTTAATACAACATAAATAATGAATTATAATTGAACTTATTCTATAATAATTCAATAAACATTCAAGATCTAACAGCTGATTTTTTCAAGATTTTTGTGACTTTGGGTGGGAACCTAATGTTAAATTTTTTATTTTTTAATACATTCTTTGCCCTCTTATATTTTCTTAAAATTTCAGCTTTTTTGTAATAATTATATATTGTAACATTACTAACAAGGTTAATAATGTATAAAATAGCAAATAGTATTTAATACAACATAAATAATGAATTATAATTGAACTTATTCTATAATAATTCAATAAACATTCAAGATCTAACAGCTGATTTTTTCAAGATTTTTGTGACTTTGGGTGGGAACCTAATGTTAAATTTTTTATTTTTTAATACATTCTTTGCCCTCTTATATTTTCTTAAAATTTCAGCTTTTTTTGTAATAATTATATATTGTAACATTACTAACAAGGTTAATAATGTATAAAATAGCAAATAGTATTTAATACAACATAAATAATGAATTATAATTGAACTTATTCTATAATAATTCAATAAACATTCAAGATCTAACAGCTGATTTTTTCAAGATTTTTGTGACTTTGGGTGGGAACCTAATGTTAAATTTTTTATTTTTTAATACATTCTTTGCCCTCTTATATTTTCTTAAAATTTCAGCTTTTTTTGTAATAATTATATATTGTAACATTACTAACAAGGTTAATAATGTATAAAATAGCAAATAGTATTTAATACAACATAAATAATGAATTATAATTGAACTTATTCTATAATAATTCATTTTTAAACAAACTACTATATATTGTTAAATATTTAAATAAATACGTTGATAATCTAATAATGTAGTTGTAATTATTTATCCATTTATGTAAATTTTAATAATAATATATATTTATTAATTTGCCTCACATTTGCTCAGATTGCACAAGTTTTTAAATTTTTTAAAAGGAGAAATTCTATATTTTATGAGTAATTACAAACTTTTTTAAGAAACAACAGGTAAAAGTTTTGTATAAAGCACCATTAATGAATATATGAATGTTAAATAAACATTCAAGATCTAACAGCTGATTTTTTCAAGATTTTTGTGACTTTGGGTGGGAACCTAATGTTAAATTTGTAATACTATTATATTTTCTTGTAAAGCAAACACTGAACCAAGATTTCTTACTAAATAACCCATAAATAAAAGTTTGCAAATGTGCTTAGTCAGTTAATTAAAGGGTGAAGCTAAAGAATTTGTTAATAAAAATAAAATGTCACCATTTAGGTTACCAGAGCCAACTAGAAACTTTGGTTGTTTTGAGGAAAATGCATGTGCAGATACTATAAAGTTTCCACTCTTTGCAGATTTTTATTAAATTATGAGCTGATTTTTTCAAGATTTTTGTGACTTTGGGTGGGAACCTAATGTTAAATTTGTAATACTATTACATTTTCTTGTAAAGCAAACACTGAACCAAGATTTCTTACTAAATAACCCATAAATAAAAGTTTGCAAATGTGCTTAGTCAGTTAATTAAAGGGTGAAGCTAAAGA
>JAQJVL010010340.1:0-12710 GCA_035578905.1 Stictocephala bisonia
TTAAAGTGTAAGCCCCTTGATTATATACACCTTCAATAGATATTCCGTCTAAAAGGAATATTTCTGCCTGCAATTTTGATAGCTAAGCCCGCAACCACAGCTGGATTAAACTGCATTACATTTACATGGAACTACACTAGCGCTCTACAATGGACTACAAAAACAGCTGTTATTTTGAGACTCAAAATTTAACAGTGGATGGGAAATCAATTTGTCCATAAAATCAATGGTTAAACTTATAATCAGTAAAAGAAGATTTGTATCGTTTATGTTAAAACATTCTCTAGGGCCTTTGTAAATATTCCTATACCTAAAAACTTATAAGTGTCTGAAATAATCTGTCTGAAATTAATTTTTTATCACTTACTGTATAGTGTTACTGTTTTTCAGAGACTCTCTCAAACGCCAATACAATCTTGGTCAGTATTGGCTTGAAATCAATATTGAAGACTTGGCAAGTTTTGATGAGAATTTAGCGGATAAATTGTACAAGCAGCCAACGGAACATCTTCCTGTGGTGAGTGTTCCTATATCTGCATTGTACAATTTTGTATGGGTATCTGTTATCAGTAGTATTTAGTTAACATTGACAGATCATCCCAAGTCAGATTTCCATGTGGATCTCCTTAACTCCTGTGGCCTTGTTAAAACCTCATATTTATTACATATCTACCTGGTGAACTTGAAGTACCATTCTGGAAGCTCATTTATTATAGATAGACCGCTTAGAAAACAGCCTACTGAACACACTGGTGCGAGTGAGATGCACTGAGTGCTGGAAGTGAAACAGAGAACTACTATTCCCCCACTGTGTAATTCCATTAAAAAATTGTCATGGCAACCACGATGACAGAAAGCCATGTGCCGGCAACGCAATAGGAAGCCTCGCCCATTACGTCATTATCAGCAGTGACAATTGGTTGGCTTGAATAGTAGCAAGGAATCAAGCTTAGAACGATTAAATTAAATCGTTATGTAGTATTCGAATAATAATTTATAATAGCATAAACATTACAAATACTAATATAAACAAGAAAATTCGGCACTGGTGGCGCAGTGCTGTAACTCAGCTACTTGGGGACAAAGTGTTTGGGAGATTGTAGGCGATAGGCTGGATGCTCGGTCCTCTTAATACCGACTCGGCGTCTGCTTGGTGGTTGCTATTGGCGTGAACACTACTAGGGAAGTCTGGGGTGTCCATGTTGGGTGGTGATCATTGTGCGGATGTTGTGTGGGGGAGATAACTGAGTATCAGGCTTGTCAATTAGCTGAAAATCAGACTAGCACTACGTGGTTCGGATTCCACGTAAAGCTGTAGGTCCCTTAGTTGCCCTGGCTGTTGGACTATTAATAAATTGCCCTTTCTGAGGAACAGTTTAACTCAGTTAGTAACCAGACTACTTTCATCCACACTCATCCTACACTCATATAACCATTCATATTCGCCTTAAAATACCAAAAACGTTGTCTCGGCGTCTCATATGTAAGAATGTATGAATAAAATTAGCAGTTAAACAAACTTGTTCAGTTCATTACAGTTTTTTTATTCAACTAAACATTGTTGCGGAATTGAACATTAAAAGACAAAAGTTTGTTACGACTAGAAGTAAGGCAGCTCAGCGGTGGAAATATTCCCCTTTGCTGCTTGAACCTCTACATGCGCTAAATATATCACGCTGGTAATTTACAGTTCTGACCAATTATAGGCAAGATTTGTTAAGTTATGACATTTTCTACAAGAAAATTCTAACTTTAAGCATATATATTAAAGGCTAATAACATATTAAATTGTTGTATGCAAAATATGCACATTTAACTTTAAATGAGAATTGATGTTAGTATTTACTATCCGTAACAAAAGTTTGGAGACTCGAGTTTGGATGCTTACAAAAATTAAACTAACAAAGCTATGGTAATGGAACATGTACCAATATTTTCATTGTTTTATTGTGCATTGATAGGTGTTAACAAAACATTTTTTTGTATAATTTTTTCATATTTATACTTCGTACCGAACGAAAAAAGTATAGGATTTTTCGCTAATTCCAAACAAATCTTGACTTTTGAAAATCGCTGACTAAATACCCGTTCATATATCTTGATGAACATTTAATACGTGATTGGTTATGGTATTGAAAATACTACAGTAAAGTTTCAAAATCTTCTTTTATTAGAAAAAAAAGTTCTTGTAGAATATATAAAACAACTTTTTCTAAGCAATGGCTGATCTGACGAGGTTGAACTTGACATTGTTATAATAAGCTAATTTCACATATTTAGCTACATACTTTGTTAACTTTTTACAGTCTATCGTGTATTTTGTAGCGATTTTTATTTGATAGCAAAGCGATGTTCACTGAAGCGAGAACGCTGTTCGCAGCGAGGCGCTCGGTCCTGAGTTATGTGTCAGGAATACGCTGTTGCCAGGTGAACAACCCTCTTCAGGCTAAAGTCGTGACTCACTGGTAAGGCCACCCCTGTAAAATATCTGGTAAATATGACTGTTGTCTCTGAATAACGTATGACTCATAACCTGTACCTCTACTTAAAGACACGCTGACACTTATGTTGTCGAGTAAGCATCCCCCAGAGAACAGCCATGCTTCTCAGAGAACATTTTTCCTAGCAAGAAATTGTAATGGTATTAAGTGCAATATGTTTTTTTAAGACCGAGGGTGAGAGATTGGATGACAAACGCTTTACAGTTTATGAAAAAAAGAGGATTAGGAATATCTTTGTCATCGGTGATGAGGATTGGAGCAGCGTCCAACAAAGAAAATGGAAGGGCTGAGTATTTATAAATAATGTAAATATTGTACATAGATATTATGACAACTCCTTTTATTACAGGAATATAACCATTTTTAAACTTGCCATTGGAGGTCCACAGCCCTTGTGAGAAAAAGTGATGGGAAATGGTATAAAAATATTGAAAACCAAAAATATTACATTATCTTTTCTTATACAAACCTGGATGACGGCTGGACTGGCAGCAACTTGGCAACACTGCAGTCCCGCCGGACACGTTACTCACGGCTCAGTGCATATCGCTTCGCTATCAAATAAAAATCGCTACAAAATACACGATGGGCTGTAAAAAGTTAACAAAGTATGTAGCTAAATATGTGAAATTAGCTTATTACAACAATGTCAAGTTCAACCTCGTCAGATCAGCCATTGCTTAGAAAAAGTTGTTTTATATATTCTACAAGAATGTTTTTTCTAATGAAAGAAAAATTTGAAACTTTAATATAGTATTGTCAATACCATAACCAATCACGTAGTAAATTTTCATCAAGATATATGAACGGGTATTTAGTCAGCAATTTGCAAAAGTCAAGATTTGTTTGGAATTAGTGAAAAATCGTGAACTTTTTTCGTTCGGTACAAAGTATAAATATGAAAAAATAATACAAAAAAATTGTTGTTGACACCTATCAACGCACAATAAAACAATGAAAATATTGGTACATGTACCATTACCATAGCTTTGTTAGTTTAATTTTTGTAAGCATCCAAACTCAAGTCTCCAAACTTTTGTTACGGATAGTAATTAAATTTGAAATTTTATTTGGAAATTTTTATAATCCAATTTTATTTCATTTAATTACTTGTTATAAATCTGATAAACAACAGCAATATGATCTGTCTAGTGAAGAAGCTGATATTTACAAAAATTATAACTTTTATAATTATTTAAACCTATTATTTAATTGTTTATAAAATAATACAACCAAATTCATCAAAAATGACCAGAGATATAAAAGGAGAATTTAAGATCCAAAATTTTATTTTGCCATTTAGTACACGACAGTACAATAGGCTATGTCAAATAATTATGACTATACTGAATCTAAGCACACCATGCAAGTCCAAAAGTCAAACTGTTTAAGCATTCAAACACCATGCACAGATAATAAAAGTGGTATACCTCAGTGAGCTCTACTCTAATGTCTAGGACTACTTTTTGGCCTCACATGACTTGGAACCAACTCTCCACGATTTTAAAATGGATGTTTTGTTTGCATTGTAAGCAAAAATTGACAATATGCCTACATTGAAACTTTGATTTTAACACAGACTACTAAAAGCTAAAATGTATTGCTATAATTGTTTACAATATAAATTATAAAAATGTGTTATTAGATATAAAATAAAATAAACAGTAGTATATTGTAAAATACTGTAAAAATAGAATAGCTATAATTACTACAACATTTTCGTTATGGCCCAGCGCAATCGCCAGGGAGTGAACAGTTTCTGGACTTGAGGCAGTCTTGCTAAATTAAGGAATGCTGCCAATAGGATATGCACATTTAGTCTCAGTCAAAGGGGACGGTGACAATAGTCAATTTCCTTTTCCCATGATGATTTCGGCATTAATTTGAGTGGATTCCTCAACGCCTTAGACCGCCCACCATTTATATCTTTTACAACATCCTAACGATGATTGATCACTTTGGGTGGTTTATTACCAAGGCAAAACATTTATATTTCAGTTTTTTAGTTTTTTTTACATATATTGTATATTGGCTGTAAGAGGATTCTAGTACAGTAAGTAAATGTTGGTATTTTTTACCAAGTCTTTTCAAAATAAAATCAACAAAATTTTACTTATTACTATTGACGTTTTATGAAATGCATGAATGGTTCCAGTTTGAAGAAGCAGCGAAGGAAGTTGCAGATGAAATAACAGCCCCAAGGCCTGAAGGGGAGGAACATATGGAGAACGTTCAGATTTTACTGAACTCAGACGCTCTTCCCACATCTCTTCGCACTATAAAAGTGAGTCTAACTGTTCTGACAATTGAAACTGTTGTTAAATAAGTTTTCTCTAAAACTATGAAGAAATCTCTAGACAGTAGAACAGTGCATAATTCTTTCAAGTACCAAGCAAGGATCTTCAAAGATTTTGAATAAAGTAGGAAGTATGCTGGGACATTTTATATTGTTGTGTAAAGCCAACTTGACTTTTCAAACCCTTTTGAACAATTAACTAACCTAAGGTTTTAATTTGATTAATGCAGTATGAATCAGTTTAATTTACTTCTTATAGTTGTAAACATCCTCAAACTTACGTTTATCTTCATCTTAAAAGCTAAACTTGGACGTGGTAGAAAGTTAAGAAAGAAAAATATAAAACTTTCAAAAGGTTTGATTAAAAAAAATATTTATGAAAAGAAGAAACTGAGGATGGCTTCCAGATATCCTTGGTCACAGAATCTGAAACTTTAATTTCTTTTGAGCAATATGCTTACTTAATACAGTAGAACTCCAACTATCTGAATCACCGATAATCTGAATTGCTTTCAAAATGTCATAAAGAAAATCCTTAAAATCTGTAGTTTTTTAATTTTGTTCTGAAAATACCAAAAGTGAATAACAATGGTATTTTTTTTTCTTTTTAAAGATTAATCATACATACGTTTATCAAAATAAATAAATCATAATATTCTTTAATAAATACCGTACCCTGTAACACTGTCTTTAAAGATTAAATACAGATTCCGCCAGGAAACAAATTTAACTATGTAGTTAAAGGATCTTTCTCTTTTAAAATATTGTTTTTAAATCCCATTTCACAATCGTATAGTAATTAATAAAGTAAACTGTTGACAAAATTCAAATTATCAGAAGTTTTCATTATCGGAATGGGGTCTGGTCCCAACTGATTCAGATAATGGAGTTCTACTGCATGTATATTAGGCATACTCAGGACATTTAACTCTAAATCAAAGGCATTTGCATAATTCTTCACAAATTTAATGTAATTACTATTTAAAACATTTTACCCTTAACAAACACAAAAATGAGAAATCATGTTCGTCATTTGTTTTAATATAAATACATTTTTTAAATGTAAATCAGTGCCCCAAAATGCTAGTTGAACTAAGAAGTCAACAGAACTCAAACTTGTTACCTGTCACACCCTTTAGCAACACCCCCTTTACATGCCTTACTGTAGCTAAGAACTGTATAGTTAGCATTTTTAAAAGAAAAAAAATTGCAGTATATTCTTGGGTTGAATAATGAAGTATAAAATGCTTGATCCTGTGAGATGGAAGTACAGATATCACTGAGACCTCTGAAAGAAATGGCAATTTAATAAAACAGTATATTGGAGAGATAGGACATCAGCAAACTTACCTTAAAAGACAAGTTCACTAACACCAGAATAGTAGAAACAAACACAAAATAAACACTACTACTCTGTTTGTGGCATTAAACATTTGTGAGATTATGTGTTTATTTTGTATTTGTTACTACTACTCTGGTGTTAGTATCTCCAATATACTAATTCCTGGCCTTTAACCTAACCTAAAATTTAATAAAACAGAAACTATTACAGAATCAAGAACTATATGAACAGCCATACTGAAGTGGTATACAAAGAGAAAAATACTCATAAAGAGAAAGATTTAGATACTGATACCTGCTTTTATTGACTTATATTGCAAACAGCTGCACTGTTCCTCTACATATGGTATTTTTTTTTTTTTTTAATGACACTGATTCTATTATATATATTTTAATTGATTGTAAAATTATTGTGAGTTTAATGCTTGTTTGTTTCATATTCATGTACTGAATATTTTCTTAACACTTTCGATGCCGGGTATATTTTCCCTTGGTATGCGAGAAATGCCGGGGGTATTTTTAGTGAATATGCATAGTTTACGTTATTTTGTTCTAACTTTGTTATTTTTCAATATATTTTCATAATTATTTTTTGGTTTTTCTTGTTTTGAAATGCTCTTTTTACTACTTATATATTTTCTTGAATAAAATATTGGTTTTAATTTGTAAAATCAACTTTTTTTAAAAATTAAAATTTTTTTTTAATTTTTCAATTTTGAAACTTTTCAGACCATACAAAAAAAATACTAGGGCTATAAAAGTGACTTTATTTGAAAGAACATTTAATTACTAACATGCCTACCAAATTTCAAAGTCTTACCTTGAAAATCTCAGGATTTATCGTAATTTTTTTCGACAGTACAAAGTCACATATTTGTCACACTCGAGCGATTATTTCAAGTGTGACAAATATATTTTAACAAACGCATATTTAAAAGATGTTTAAAACACTTTTTCTGAGTACAATAATCAATTCTCAACAGATTGGTACCGTATATGTGGCATATTAACGAAAATGCCTTATCGAAACAAAAAATTACGAGCGGTCCGAAATATCGGACCGCGGCATTTTTTGCGTAACTACCGCTGTCCGATATATCGGACAGCGGCATCGAAAGGGTTAAATTTGCCGTATTTTGGATTTGTGGTATGAAGTTTTATTGAAATAATTATAGCTACTTTTTTTATATATATCTTAAAAAACTTGAAAACAATTAGTACCTCAGGGTTTTTAATTTAGTGGTTCTTAATTTAGGAAGTAGGCCTACTTTTCTTCTACTCTTTATTCTTAAGGGTTGTTAATTGTAAAAGAGGGCCATATGGCCTTAAAGTCAGTCGCCTTTTTGTATGGTAAAATGATACAGATAAAGGCATTTTTAAATTATTATTTCTAGTCAATAATTTATGTATTAGTTTATACAAGTAGACACCCCTGCATGCTTCACGTGCCAACCCCATCACGTTACCCCCTCGTTCTTCCACCTCGGCTTGTGACTTTTGACTAGAAATAATAGTAGGTTAACTGTATAATGTAAAATTACAATATTAAATTTATTTACAGTATATCACATACGTTACTTGCGTTGCTACCTATTTATAAGCATAAACGCACAGTGATATTACTTAACCTATTTCAGACTTGTTCATATAATTGGTTTTTGTTTAACAGCTAAAAAGATTAATAAAATAATTGCATTAGATTACCATTAAAACCTTCAAGTCCAATAGAGTGGAGTCCTACAGTTGAATGTAAATAAAACCATGTAGAACCTTCCCTGGTTTAACATTATGAAAGATGTGTACATTCCAAAACTTGTTGGATATCATTATTTTCATTTGAACAGCTGTTACTTTTCGATTCATTTATTCTATCTCCATGTTATTCTCATAACTAAAAAGCGTAATTTGAGGACTTCCCATACCGCTCAGGGTGAAAATATTTAAGAATTAGAACCTTATTGCACAACTACTAACAGAGGCAAATCTTTTAACATCTCAATCGTTTAAATTGGTCAAGAAATAAGGGAGGAGTTGCCTTGACATGAAACAGCTTCACGTATTATATATAAAGATTTATGAATATGACTTATTTATATACAGACTTAATGGTTGTCATCGAGATGAACACTGTTAGGGTAGTCTGGAGTGTCCATGATGGACGGAAGAGTCTAGATGTTAAGTCCGGTAGGGAACTGAGGATTAGGCTTTTCAGTTAGCTGAAAATCAGACCAATACTACATGGTTCAGATTCTCCATAAAGCTGTAGATCCTTTATTTTCCTGGCTATTAATAAATTGCTCTTTCTAAGAAACAGTTGACTACTTTGTCACAGTTAGTAACAATGACTTCACTCGTTCTTTTGCACTCATCTTTAAGATAGGGATCGGTGTCTAAATAATGACATATTTTACTATTAGGTAATGTTTACTTGATTGAAAACTAAACTTATTTTCTTTACCATAGATTTGTGGAAAAGCACATGCTCAGGGTGTAATGTAAATTGAATGGAAATTTTGCATTTATGTATGTACAAACATACACTTGTCCAAAGATCTATCGTTTAAATGTTATTTATTTAAGGAAAATGCATATTTAATTTACAATTTGTGTATGTTTTAGTCTGAACAAGTGTCACGATTGGTGAAGATTCCTGGAATTGTAGTATCAGCATCTGGCATAAGGGCTAAAGCCACTCAGATAGCCATTCAGTGTCGGTCCTGTCATACAGTGGTTCCAAACTTGCCAGTGAGACCTGGATTGGATGGTTACATACTGCCGAGAAAATGTAACACGTAAGTTATATACGGATATTTCACTTGCTTTTTAAGTTACCAATATTTCCTTGAGTAAATATGGCTTTAGTAACTATTTCTATGTCAACATGGAATAAACGTTGTTAGGACACTATTCTAAATATTATGGAAATGTTTCTAAAAATTCTGAACTCTTGTAGATTGAGTAAAAGAGATTTAGAATTTTTTTCAGTTACATTAGTTTTTATTTCTTTCTTTTATTAATGGTCATTTCCTATATTGATTTTACCAGGGAGCAGGCCGGTAGACCCAAGTGTCCTCTTGATCCATACTTCATTATGCCGGACAAGTGTTTGTGCGTTGATTTCCAAGTATTGAAACTACAAGAATTGAATGACTCCATTCCTCAGGGGGAAATGCCACGTCATCTTCAGTTGTATGCAGATCGGTAATTTATTTACATGTTTTTCTTTACAATGAATTTATGTTTAAACAATGAACCTATTGCTGTAAAAGTATATTTAATCCATAAGAATCGTTTTTCTTTCATTATTCAGATAATTTAAGGCATGGTATGTTTTTAACACTTCATTTAAATGTATCAGTCATTTTTATAACTAAACCCAATCTTTAGCTTTAGTTTTATAACTAAACCCAATCTTTAGCTTTAGTTTTATAACTAAACCCAATGGTTAGCTTTGTTTTTTTAAATCTAATGAGTGATGTGGATATAAACTAGTATTTGTTAGAACTTGTAATATTCTAAGTAAGTGTTAGGTTTGGAGTGAATAAACAAGGGCAACAGTTACTGAAGGTAATAAGTGCTAGGCATTTCTGGACGGCTTGTAAATAAATGCTTGAAAATTGCGTTGCTTAAAAGTGAAAAAGCATAGTGACTGTAAGCTCAGCCTTAAGATATCCTTAAGCTGATGGATGAGGTGTCGATGCTTGTCAACTAACATTGCTGGAAACCCAGAAGCTAAGTAATTGTTTTATTTACAATTTAACTTGACAGCTTTTTCATCCCATGCTAAACAATCTGCAAAAATTGTTTAGAAATATATTTTGTTTCAGGTATTTATGTGAAAGAGTTGTTCCTGGAAATCGAGTCATAATTCTTGGTGTTTTTTCCATAAAAAAAGTATCAAAGTCAAAGGTAATCGAATTATTTTTGTTCAAACTTAGTTTATAATTGATTAGTTTTACTCTAGAATTATATTTTTGATGTGATTTAGAAATATTGAAGTATTAATTTTGAGTTAAAATTTATTTTATTTCAGTCGTTTTATTGGTGTATGGTACAATTGGGTTATAGAATCAGCATTGAAATAAGATGCACAGTTTATTTACTAAGTAGGGTATTCAGCCCTGTTGCTACAGATAGGAACCAACCATAGCGCATTCAAATGGGTTGAAATATCATAGCAACAGGTTGAAATATGGCAGCTTTTGGACATGTTCAAGCACAATCCTTTTTTTTTACTTAGGCCAGCCGCACAATGAGTCGAACAGATCATAATGTGGCTCATCTAGTTCGTTTGTGGCTGCATACCAAATTGAACAACTCAAGACAGAATGCGTACCATCTTAGAAGTTGTGTCTAATGTCATATTCTTACTTAATGCTATATCATTAGATTGGGAGTACTGCATGTGCAGTAAGTTTTGTTCAATAGCGTCTAGTCACACAATGAAAATTTGGGGACCTTCGCCAAGACGTCTGCAGACAAATGCCTTAAGACGTCTGGTGACGTATTTTCGTCTTGTCTGGGCAGTGTGCAACTACTCCATTTAAACACATGCAAACAGCTTTGCTATGTATGTCTGAAGGCGTCTTGTTCTGTCTCGTCTCGTTCGATTCAATGTGCAGAAGGCATTACTGTAACTCTTTGAATTTTTTTTTGTAATTGATTATCATGTTTTAGGCAATAATTAACTATACCACAGTAATGTTATTATTAATATCTGCATATCCACACAATTACACTTCGCAATTATTATTCCAGATAAATGGAGTTCTACTGTGCTTACATTCTTTATGTAGTTGATACATTTCTAATCCTTCTACAACTTTATACTTTGTATTTCTAATCCTCTATGACCAATTTTTAATTTTACTAAACGGCAACTGCATAGTAATCAAGCATAATTGTTTAGAACTAATGTAACATACACTAACTTCAAACTGTTTAAATTATGATTTTAGAGAGGAACCAATGGAAAAGAAAGATCCATTGTGGGAGTAAGAGCGCCTTACATGAGGGTTTTAGGGATACAAGTTGATGAGGGTGGAGCTGGGAAAGCTACGTCAGTCCAAGTTACACCTGAAGAAGAAGATTTATTCAGGCGTCTCGCAGCTTCGTCCAACATCTACGAAAGGATTGCAAAGTCTATTGCTCCCAGCATTTTCGGATCAGCTGATATTAAGAAAGCAATAGCTTGTCTTTTATTTGGAGGTTAGTGTTAGAGTTTTTTGTAGGAATGGGTGGAAGGTGATCTTTAGGTTCAGGATGGGTCGGTAGGAAAATTAATATCCTTCCAAATTTATTCTCTTCCGAATTTCGGGAGAGAAATTTTCCTTCAAGAGAATACAAGAATTTGAAACAAACTAGATACAGTGAATAAATTGTTACACTTCTTAATAATTAGGAATTTTATTGTATGCAAAGAAAAGCCAATTTGGGTAACAATTATATTTGTATCAACTATTAATATTTAGTTCCCATTGGTATACTTTTAACAGATTAGTTCAGTTTACAAAGTGTTTTTAACCATAGATGCAATGCAAGACATTTACCTGTTCGGCATGCTTAAGTAGGAATTTAATATAAATTTTTGTTTAGCTGTGCAATTTAGACACATGCTTTACATTGGAAATTTAGGACATCCTGAATTTATTACTTTATTAAGTTAAATTAATATTATATTGACTAGTAAAAATGTATAATCAATTCATTTCACTCTAGTTTATTCTGCAATACTTTTATTCAATGGTTTGCTGTATTTAAAATGTGAACTTTCATTGTATTGTTTCTCATATCTTTTAAAACTGCAAAGTTGCTGGCATATTAGGATTTCTGAAAAAAAATCCATATTTATATTATTAGAAGAATAGGCATTACTCTAATGAATAATTAGAGTGTAATTAAAGTTAATATCCTCTGTAAGAATTATATTCAGAATTTATAAATATAGTTTTAACATGCCATATTTTGGTGTAGAAATTCCCTTTTAATATATTCTTGCTAATCATTTCACAGGCTCCCGCAAAAGAATGCCAGATGGACTGTCTCGCAGAGGGGATATAAACATGTTGTTATTGGGAGATCCTGGAACAGCTAAATCCCAGCTCCTCAAGTTTGTAGAGAGAGTATCACCAATTGGAGTTTACACTTCGGGCAAGGGATCGTCTGCTGCCGGTCTCACTGCCTCTGTAGTCAGGGATCCCGCAAGTGTACGTCCTTATGCTTTATGTATGTTGAACACTGTCAATTGTCACTCGATAGTAGGTTGGGAAGAACAACAGAGGACATAGGCTATTTGAAAGGAATTTGTTAATGGTTCAGGAAAAAGTTAAATAATTAAGTAATTTTAGACTGGGAGTTCCCAGTCTTTTTCACTAAGTAGAATTTATTGATTTATTACTGAGACGTCGAACGTCAAGATATGGACAAATGTGGAGTTAAAATGAGTGACGAGTGTAGATGGGAAAATGTAGTCATTGTTACAAACTAAGGCCACTTATTCCTTAGAAAGTGTCATTAATGAATTGCCCAATAAGAAATGAACAGACGGTGGTTATCAGCTGATCCCTTTAAAT
>JAQJVL010010341.1:0-12709 GCA_035578905.1 Stictocephala bisonia
TAATTTTAATAATAATAGTACAATTTTATATAATTTGTTAATGTTTTATTCAATAAATGGCAATTTTTTTACTCTAAATTTAATTATTTTTAAATATGTAATCATATATAATTACTGTTTTAATTTAGGGGTAGTTTTAAGGGTAGAAAAGCTTAAGAATATGATAATCATTTTCGAGAGTGTGGAATAATATTTAAATCCTTTTCATTGTATCAAACAAATTTTTTAATTTTTTTATCAAGTGGTAGTTTTCAAGGGTTGAAAGGGGGTTAAAAATGTGATAATTATTATAGAGAATATAAAATATTACTTACTCTATACTTACATCTTTTTATGTCATACCAAAGTATTTTTTTGTGATTTTTTTCAATTTAGGGGTTGTTTGCAAGGGTTGTAAGATTTTCAAGGGGTTGAAAATTATTTTAATATGAGGTAATTGTGTTAGAAAACACTTTACAATTTCACCACTTACTATTAGACATGTTTTCTAGCGATAAAATGGCTCAATGTAAATTTTTCCATTAAGGGGTTGTTTACACCCCTTAAAAATAATAGGCGGAGTTCAGATCATTTTCACTTTTGAAGTTAAGGTTAAGATGAGCCTAATTCCAAAATTTCATACAAATCGGTTCACAGTAAAAAAATTCTGAGGTAAGACCGTATTTTTCGCTTGAATGACTGCACTATTAATCCTCAGCCATTAAACAAAAGCAAATGAAATGAACAAGTTTGAGATAGGTTCAGTAATATCATTGGATATTTATACTAATAAATATGTAGCAACGCAAGTAGTGTGAGTGAGATACTCTAAATTAATTTAATAATGCGATTTTACGTTATACAGTTGATATACTATTACTTTTAGTCAAAAGTAACATGCCGAGGCCCAAGACCGAGGTGTATCGAGCACAGCGAGAGTCGGTGTTGGCACACAAAGCGGTCAGAGGTGTCCCCTAGTACAGTATATTTGAATTACAATGTCTTTCCAAACCTTTTGGTAGGTTAAGTTTTGTTAAATTAATTTATGTCCTGTACTAGTATTATTTATGTTTTCTGATTATATGTTCCAGTTTAAATATCAACTAAAATGAAGGACATTTGAGACTATTGTATGATAAATCTTATTTTGAAGATAAATTTACATAATGTAAAAAATATTTTCCAAAATAATAATAGCTTGTAATCATGATATATTTTAATCACGAGAGAGTTTAAAACTAGTATAATCCCAAACTATTTTTGTTCAACCTTTTTAAACAAACAAAAATATGGAGGAAGTTTTGTTATTTTGAGCAGTGTTTTATTTTTTTGTAAACCTCCAAACGTATAAATAGCACAAACTACTTAGTTATGTAAGTCAGAATATAATAATATTTAAACTATAAGGTTCAATATTTCTTATTTGATGATAAGAGTCTTAGAAAATGATATTGAACTATGAAATAAAAACATTTTGTCGATATGTAGTGAAACAAACGTTTAGTTTGTTTGTTGTAATATAATACTTAAACTTCATGAAAAAACACAGGAGTGTTTGCTCAGTACGGTTTGATGTTTTTTTTTTTTACAACTTAGGTGTATCAGGTATATTTATATTTACTTTCACAACGTGTGAGAGAGAATTTTGTAATACCAACAAAACCAACTGTTACATTAATGTATGTATCTAATTATTGAAAATTGAAGATTTTAGATGTAGCAAAAAGACAAAAATTAATAATATCCCAAATGTTTGGAAATTATAAAATAAAATACTTCAAATAACCGTATTAGGGACATGCAGGTAAAGTTAGGCCACAATGTATGTTCTTACTTTTGACCACATAATACATAATACTAGTGGTTCGAATTCCACGTAAAGCTGTAGGTACCTTAGTTGCCCTGCTTATTGGGCTATTAATAAATGGCCCTTTCTGAGGAACAATCGAACTCAGTTAGTAACCAGACTACATCATCCACACTCATCCTAAACGCATATAATCATTCATATTTGGCTTAAAATTCACAAAAAGTTGTGTCATTGTCTCATATATAAGAATAAAACCTGCTAGGTACATGCTTCTTATACAACAAACGCAAATTACAGTGTTCTGTTTACCAATACAATTATTAGCGTCAATATACATTTACTAAACAAATAGTAACTACAGTGATACCAATCCTTTTCAATAATTATCAATACTAATTGTTTCCAGTTTTATTGTTAACTATTATTTTCCAATTAATAGGAATAATAATTAAATTTTTTGATTAAAACTCATTAATACACACGTAATTAAACTTTAATAATTTACACGTAAATTATTCTACAAGTATTTACTGTAATTTATTCCTCTAGCCTTTGGCTATTCAAGAAAAAATCTCAACTTAAATACATTTTTGATACTATAATAATATATAATGACAATTTGAATAAGCAACTGTAAGTTTACCAAATTGTTGTCCATTATTCTAAAGTTAAGTTTCGAAATGAAACATCCCTTTTGAAACATATATAGGGTACAAAGTAGTATATAATAAACTATGTACAAACAGTATAAACAGTAGTGGGTACAATAATTTATTAGTGTAATAATCAAACTAGTTTCAAAGTGTACTTGGACCGTACTGTAAGAAGTTAATAGACCCTAGCGCCTGTAATGACTTTTAGCAGAGTTCAAGACTTCAGAAGTAATGGTAGGATATATTCTCACTGCACTTGGCTATAATAGACACAAATAACAAACGAATCTCAAGACTTTTTAACCATTGCTGACATCATAAGATTGTGAAAAAAGGTTAGATTCTCAACTTATCGGTTCGCTATGAAGAAATCATTCGTCAACCGGACCTGAATTACGAGGATAAGAGGTAAATATACGACCCAGCAATCTCTTATCTCAAGGAGAAATACTCTCCTTAAGGTGGTAGGATTGACGATCAGAACAGGAGGCACGATCCCCGACATTTTTCTTACGTCAGGAATATTTACTTATTTATTAGGAGTAGGAATAGACGTTTATTAGGTACGTGTATTGGAAGACAGGTTGGAAACAAGACTACAACTTACGTTGCATTAAATTTCTTTTGTTTACATTTTGTACAGATACATAAAGTTTAATGGACTGGTAAGTAACAAGACTACATGTGTCATATATATTTAGTTTTTTCACTATTCCGACGATTAGTTATTAACAAGACTAAATCTAGGATATATTGCTTTCTTAGGTTAGTCTGTACTAATACGGCATGTTTAATGACTGTCTTTGTCGTTAGGCAGTCCTCTTCAACAAAGGAAAAGACTAGGCCGTACCATAATGGACTTTTGGTCCCCTGAACCCAAAAAAGTGTTTTTTTTTTTTTTTTTTTTTTTTATAAAAACAAATGTTGGTGTCTGTCCGTATGTGTGAATGTGCAGTTAGCTGGAAACCAAACGGATGGCTTAATTTTTATTCAATTTGGCATATAGGTGTATTTAATAAATATCTCCAGACCAGTTTTTAACTTCTTAGTTTTTTTATGGGCAAAAAGCCCATAAAAATCATACAAAAATGGAATTTTCTCAAAAACTGCTTTAACGATTTTTATTAAATTTTCAGGTAATATTTTTATTACAATTAAAAATATTCTAGTAAAAACAGTATGTCTCTAGCTTGACTAGTTTTTGAGTTATGGAAAAAAGCATATTTGGGTAATTTTATACGTTTTTACTTTTTTAGTGTTTACTATGGGGAACGTTTATGCCAATTCTTTGGAACCATTTATTTAATTTTTTATACTGCCTAGGCTCTTTCAGGTTATTAGAAGTGGATGTTGGAAACAATGACTTGTGTGGATGGAGCTATACAAAAGGTAGCTATCAGTTGTGATATAACGGTCATAGTCCACTTTCTAAATGAAAATATACTATTTTCATTATTTTGTTGCATTTTGCAATTCAGTATAATAATATGATAACTGAGAATTTTTTGAAGTAGGAATTGTAAATTGATATAAAAAGTACAAAATGTATTCCTTATAAAACCTGTTGTGGGTTCCTTAAAAATCCTAAGAATATAACTAAGAGTGCTTAATATGATTTACATGTTTAAAAATATTATTACGTCCCTTTTACACCTATGATTGTAATTGTAAACATTCCCCATTGTAACAGTAAATTTACTAAGTTCTAAAGTTTCCAAGGGATTAAGGAAGGTACAATTAACAAAGTACTTAAGACTCTTAAGGTCCACAGCACTTAGTATGTAAACAAATGGCATGGTTGGTCAGCTGACAAAACTGCATTGTTTTATGGGCTTCCTTTGCACACCAACTTTGTGTACATCACTAAAGTTGACGCAATTTTAATAACAAACAAAACTAGTTTACTGTGAGTGAAACAGGAAGTAAAGTAAGTTATGGGTTTCAGGTATGGCTATAAAAACAATACATATTACAAGCTCTTGATTTTAGTAAAAACGTACAAACTAAAAAAATACCTTAATATGCAAATATTAACTAGTTATACAAATTTGTGATTAGATACTTCCATTTAACTTGGTTGAGTAACCAAGTAAAGACTTATAAATAGTTCTGTTTACCTTCAGTGAATAAATTTGTAGGTTATGTTACATGCACATTGCATTTCTCTTACTAGAGAAAGGCCTTTACGATAAGGAATTATTTAAGAACCTAAATAGAAAATAAATAAAAAAAAACTTCAAACGAGTGAAGTACTGACAAGTAACTTAGTAGAAATTTGAAACTTGGACAAGAAAATTATTTCTGATAAGGTTTTGACATACCTTCAAAAATACACCGTTTAACATCTTTACAATGTGTGGATAGCAACATACCTCCAAAGATATACAAGTAAGCTTATATCATCAATGTATAATTTTAAGTGCTATTTGACGCACAAGTTTAGTGGTTCATCGACAATATTGACCATATAAAATAATATTTTGATGTAGGAGTGTTAAAAGGGAAGAGTTCTAGGTCAGAATAGTTTAACTAAATTTTGTTTGATTAAATTAAATTAAGTAATTTTTCTAATTTTACTGGTTTCAAAGGATTAATTGAATACTGGCCATTGCCATATTAAACTTTAAGCAAGTCCAAGAGCCACCAACTACGAGTTGAGTGCCATATATTCCTTTAACTGCCTTAAAGCTATCCGAGAACCTATAAACCGGGTTGGTCTTATCTTAAACTTGAACGTTGGAGATGGTCTAATAAAACTGTTACTTTCTTAAAACAAATAATTTTGGTTAGGAAGTAATTAAAAGTGACATGTTACTAATTACAAATAACATAATATACAAAGAAAGTAAAATTATTGTTATGGATTTAATAATTTAAGTATGTGACTATTTTTTAAGAACAGGTTTCACACAAAAGAAATATTTTTGTTACAAAAATGTCCATGAAATAAATTAATTGGTATTGAATTGAATATTATTGTCTTATCAATAGCAGTTTAATTATAAAACTGCGTTTTTCATGAATTGCTACTTAAGGGAGATGAAAATTATGAGTTTATTATTAGGCTTTAATTACTCATTCACATTAATTAATAAATTATTTATTTCAATTTTTAATTATACTGGTGCTAATACAAAGTCTTAAAGAAATATAACTAAATAAAGGTAACACAACAATAAAACTATATAGGTTTTGGACATAATTTACGTACCTGATGTACTTAGAAAACAATTACACAAACAGATTAATTAATACATATTTAAAGCAACTTATATAGTTTACAATATATTAATAAAGTAAACCTATATATATGTATATCGAATGATTTGTTGTCAGCTACCACTTGTTGATTATAAAGCTGCGATGTATATTTGGATAAATATCCAAAATTCATGATTATATATTCATTGATCATAAATGTAAAGTGATCTCCTGTCTCAAAGCCAAGTCCAATCCATCGAGCCATCTAACACCTGCCTCACTGTTCTGTGTATGCTGAGCAATCCCTCCACAAAAGAGAGCAGGGGGCACTCTGTAACTATGTGATCCATTGTTTGGATATACTCCTCACAATCACATAACTGATCTACTGTCAATCCCCATTTATACTTCCAGTAATTGCATCTGCCAACGCCAGTTCGGAACCAATTTAACAGTGTCCACTCCCTACGAGGGAGGTTAATCCCACCTGCAGGTATTGACGGATCGTTAATAAGGAACTTATTACGTCCATCAAAACTTTTCCACGCTACAGCCCAGCTGGTTTTGGGTGAGAAGTTTGATCTGTTCAAATGGAAAGCAGTATGTAGAGTATTTTGAGTTTCGAGATTTTAAGCGACCGTTCTGACGTGGGGAATCATGTATAAAGGGTAGGTGCGGGGCATTCCAGATATTATTGAATTCTTTGTGTAGTGCCTTCTGACGTCTTATCTCTGGAGGAGCTATATTGCACAGCACTGGGAGCCAAGGAAGTGGAGTTGACATGAGAGTGCCACTAATAGCTCTCATGACCCTATTAAGTTGGACATCGACCGCTTTATTATGAACACTATTTAGCCAAAAGGAAGCACTGTATTCAGCAGCTGAATAGACCAGTGTCAAAGCGGTAGTACGCTCATTAGGTTGTTCCGGCAATATGATTTAATACATTTGCACTGGTTTTAATTTTAGCTGTTGTTTTTTGAAGATGGCTTTTAAGGGTCAGAAATCGATCTAACGTTACTCCCAGGTACTGTGGATGCTCATTATGATGGATTTTTACACCATTTAGGAAGATGTTCAGTTTTAGATTAGCCAGTATGTTACTTAAGTGGAAGCAGGCTACTTCGGTTTTTGATTGGTTAAGATTTAGTTTCCAGGTTATATAATATTCTTCGAGGGCTGCAAGGTCACTTGTAAGTATTTCTTCAGTAGTTGTGAAGTTCTTGTGTTGGTAAGCTAATGCTATATCATCCGCATATATAAATTGTCTAGACTTTATGATTGGGATGTTAGCAGTATAATTCTGGAAGAAGAGGTAAATAATATGCTAACTTCTATAAGGTGCCTTGAGGAAGAAGCGAAACAACTGAAAACTCAAGTTTATTCTAAATTCTGCCCCAACTCAACTCAAATAGTAGAACCACTTACCCTTTCAAACATCTTTGAACCGTTGAGTACAAATAATGAAGAAATCTCACAACCTTTTACAATAGTCACTTCTAAAAACAAGAAAAAGAAAATTAAACAGCATAAAATTCACTTGCCATCAACAAAAGCAATTTCGAATAAAACCCTCAACAAACAAAATCCTATTTCAGTTCATACTCCATTTAAAACCGTTCTAATAGCCGGAGACAGCCATGCACGGCACCTTGCTGCTCTAGTAAATGAGAAGATATCTGATCGCACAAAAGTCACCGATGTGTGCAAACCCGGCGCCGGTCTTATGGACATCGTCACAAACTCCTCCACACCACCTGACTGTGTGGTGTTGATTGCTGGTACAAATGACGTGGCTGCTGGGAGACAGGAAATCATCCTCCAAAACATCGAGGGAATATTACGCAATATCAGGAGGCAGACCTCTAATATCTTAGTGTGTCCCTTACCACCTCGACATGACCTGCCTCGCGTCAGCCCTGTTCATGACGTCATCTCCGGAGTTAACGCATACTTAACTCAGATATGTGCTCGCTACCATGGAGTGAAACTTCTAAACATCTCGAGCATTGGGCGGTGTCATTACACAACTCACGGACTACATATGAGAGCTAGTGGGAAGCGTCTGCTATCTAAATGCATCGCAGATGGCCTTACCTCGATGCCCGCTTCCAGACGCCGCCGCCACCCCGCTGCGGATGCCGTTAAGTCCTCCAGATCTACTCTACCTCAGCCATCTGCCCCATCAGTGCCAGAACCCTACAGCTTACCTTACAACACCTACTCCGATGCCATCACCCAAGTGTAGTGATGGCATCAAAACCATAAATATAAACTATATCAAAACCAGAAATAGTTTTAACCCAAGTGTACATCATCAAAAAAACCGTTGTATACCAATAACATTAAAAACAGGGTAGAGACATCAGATTGCAAATCAAAATTAACCAACCAAAATTCAAAATTTGAAAATAAAACAATAAAACTAATCCATTTAAATGCTCAAACAGCTACTAATAAGGTAGATGAACTGGATCTCCTGTGCGATGAGCTAGAGCCGGATATATTAATTGTCTCTGAGCATGGTTTTACGCATGAAAATATAAATCTTTTCAAAATTAAAAACTTTGAATTGGCCAGTGTTTATAATCGAAAACATTATAGAGGGGGTGGTGTAGCAATTTTTGTAAAAAATCATATCAAATTTCAGCAAATCAAAATTAGTTATACATCTGAACTTGATTTTGAGGTCGAAGGCATTAAAATAAACTCAAAGCAGCATGGAAAAATCAATATTATTGGATTGTATCGATCTCCTAATGGTTGTGCTGACGCTTTCTTTGAAAAGTTCGAAACACTTTTAAATTTGGTCAACAAAGGGTAATCTAAATTTTTAATCATGGGGGATTTTAATAATAATGTTTTAAACCAATCACACCCTCTAACCCAGCGGCTCCGCGATATTTTAAACTCTTTTAGTCTAAATTGGTCTGTGAATTCTCCAACTCGAATATCAGGCACATCAAAAACATCCATCGACAACGTTATCACAAATATTTTGAATGCTGAGGTCTCTGTACTTGACGCGGCCATATCGGATCATTTTGCTCAGGAGGTTACGGTCACTGGTTGTTCTCTGGATTTCGACACCTCAAAGCCCCAGAACCGTAGACTCACTCGTCACCATAATATTTTAAACCTTAAAAACTTTCTTGAGTGTGAATCCTGGACTTTCCTCAATCATTATAATGATGCAAATGCGATGTACAATGCATTCAATGATCGTTTAATTTACTATCTAAACATGGCATGTCCCTTTAAATGTTTTAAAAAAGCTCAAGGTCGAAAGAAAAGTTCATGGGTCACCAAAGGGATTTTGATCTCAAGAGAGAAAATCAAATTCTATCACTCGATCTTCATTCGCACACAAAACGAGCGTTTTAAACATTTTTTTATAAATTATAGAAGATTGTATAGACAGGTCATAAAGGCCGCGAAGGCATATGACATTGAAAACACTTTAAAGTTCAGTGAAAATTTTTCAAAAACTGCTTGGACCATAATTAATAACTCATCAACAATTTCAGAATTCTTAAAAAAATCCAAGTCAATAACAATATACGACAGTGACATAAAGAGAGAAGATCCTGAGACTGTTGCTAATTTATTCAACAAGTACTTTAGTTTTGAGGCCGACTCTAACTCTAATCTCACGGGACCTACTAATCATCCACAAGGTTTTCGATCGCCAGTGACGTCTATGGTGTTGACCCCTGTTGATGAGAACGAGGTGGTTCGGGTCATGCAGGGACTTAGCTCAAAGAAATCATGCGATATTAATGGCGTTTCAGTTTGGTTGCTTAAACAATGCTATAAGCAATTGTTGGTGCCACTAACCAAACTTGTTAACATTTCATTTGAAACGGGGACCTTTCCAGACATCCTGAAAACAGCAAAAATCGTTCCAATTTTTAAAAAGGACGATCCTTGCATAATCAGCAATTATCGTCCTATTTCAATTCTGCCCGCCATCAGCAAGGTTTTTGAAAAGATTTGTCTTGCACAGTTGGAACATTTTCTTTCACACTACGACATTCTGGATCCTGAACAATATGGTTTCAGGAAAAACAAGTCAACTGTCGATGCAGTTACAAATCTTATAGAGCTCGTTGTCGATGGATTGGAGAGAAGAGAACATGTGCTTAGCATATTTCTTGATCTCTCCAAAGCCTTTGACTGTGTGCAGCATGAGACACTGTTGCACCAGTTGGAGTCTTTTGGCGTTCGAGGTTTGTCACACAAATGGGTCTCGTCATACCTTAAATGCAGGATCAGTGTGTACAGGTTGAGAATGCCCTGTCAGGCAAAACACTTATTACCCAAGGTGTCCCACAGGGTTCAATCCTTGGTCCAGTTTTGTTTAATCTATATATAAATGGTCTAAAATCTTCAATTCAGTTCGGAAAAGTTATTCAGTACGCTGATGACACGACTCTTTGTGAGATAGATGAATCATCACGTGATTTATAAGTAAAATCATTTATTGATCTGAATCAATGCATTCAACATTTTAATAAAATGGGCCTGAAAACAAACGATTCTAAGTCAAATTTCATAACATTTTGTCAGCCTCAACACTTTGAACAGAATCAAATTACAGTAATGGTGGATGATGTACTCTTAGAGGAAACACAGTCCACAAAGTTCCTTGGAATACACCTTGACAAAGGGTTGACATGGGACGTTCACATTGACAGTGTCTGTGCTAGAGTTAACTCGGGCATTTTTGCTCTACGCAACCTGGCACAATTCTGCTCCCTGGAAGTCTTAAAACTTGCATATTATGGCTTGATCCATACCCACTTAGCCTATGGTATAAGACTTTGGGGTAGTTGTTCTAAATACAAGCTGGAAAGGGTGTTTAGACTTCAAAAAAGAGCTGTCAGAACTATTTTAAAATTAAACGTCAGAGAGTCTTGTCGAGAAGCGTTTAGGGAGCTTAGATTATTGACCCTGCCCTGCCTCTATATATTGGAGGTCGCCCTGTACTGCAAGTCAAAGTGCACTTTGACGCGCGGCAGGGATGTTCACTCTTATGAAACTAGAGGGAGGAATAATTACAGAACGCAGAGGCATAGAAGCGCAGCTTTCAAGCGTCTGCCATCACAAGTGGGTGTAAACATAATCAATTTGCTCCCTGAACAAATTAAAAATCAAAACCTGAATTTGTTCAAAAGACGTTTAAAATACCTTTTGGTGGAAAGTGCTTTTTATTCAGTTGAAGAATTTTTTCAAAGCCGCTGGGACAATCAGTAAACACACTATCATGCAATTCTGGTGTCAAGTGTGTGAATGTATGATGCATGTGCAAGATGTATGTATGAATGTGTCCGATTGTGTGTGAGTGTTTTAGGCTAAAAGAAATTTTGAATTTTGCAACACAATTGTTAATTGTATTCATGCAATAAAGAATTAATTAATTTATTTATTTATATTTATTTAGTATACACGTTGAATAAAATTGGAGCAAGTACAGACCCCTGTGGTAGCCCATCCTTCAGCTGTCTAAAAGAGTTTTCTTCACGACCTCTTATTAGCCTGGCACTAAGGATTAACTGTAAAAGTCACAATAGAATTGGACAGGGAAGGAGGCTGTAGAACTTAAACTACAAACCTTTGCTCCATTATATCATAAGCTGCTGTAAGATCAATAAAAGCTGAGGATGTTTTCAACTTCTATTCAAACCCATTTTTGACTAATGATGTCAGAGTTAGGATCTGGCCACTACAACTTCGGCCAGGGTGAAAAGGTGACCAGGCTGGCTCAACTGGAACATAAGAATCAAGAATGGGTGATATTATATTGTATAACAGCCTTTATAGCAACTTATAACAAACACTAAGAAGAAATATTGGGCGATAACTTTACACTCGTTCAGGATTTTTTCCAGGCTTCAGAATATCTACTACTTTTGATCGATTGAATGCTTTTGTCAAATTTCCTGTAGCTAATATCTTATTGTAGACTGTTTCAATCCATTGTTTCACTTTGCTACCAGCATGCAGCAAAAATTCCGGAAAGATACCGTCAAGATCGGCTGCTTTCCCTGATGGTATGGCAGAAATCGCTCTATCTATCTCTTCCTCCGTGAAATTTCTGGAGACTTTCAGGGGTGCCATTTGGCTTTTATTATTTCATTCAATTCATAAAGCACATGTTTGTCAGAAGGATGGCGTGTTGACTTTGATAAGCTGACTATCCCTTTCGCTATATTAGAGGCCTGTGGGTGGAGCACTTCTCTTTGATTTGGGGATTTACTGGTAAATAGTTTCCTTAAAAGTGACTACGCTTTTCTACTGCTGTGGGTAAAGTTTATATCTTCAACAGTTTTAACCCATTTTTATCTTCTGGTACTGTCAAGAGAGTGCAGCAGCATAATTGCTGTGTTGGAGTTTTCCGTGGCATTAACATCTTTGTAAAGGTCATCTGATTTCTTCTTCTATCCTGGTATGGACTCCTTTCTGTATTCTCTTGGTATGAAAGCTTTAGCAATGGACGAGACGAGATTTGTAAAACGATCATAATTTCTTATTGTAGGAGGAATGAACCTTCAAGCCTAGTGGTAAATACCTCCCAGTATGCTTTATTAAAATTCCATCTAGGCTATGGAAAAGATTGAATTATGGGAATTTGGATCCCCAATGAAACAAGTACTGGCTTATGTTGAGAGTGGGGAAAAGCATCACGAACTTTTCTCCTAGTTGGCTTTGGTCTTAATGCTCGTTCACATGAGCAGAAGCTTAAGTCAGAGGGGGGGGGGGGTAACTCGACGCCAACGAGCTGAATAAAAAGTGGCTGAATCTGTAGCATCAAAGATCAGGAAACAGTTATTCATTTCAGCCCAGTCAGCAAGCTTTCTGCCATTCTCATCGTCGGTGGTGTAACTCCATTGGCTATGGTGACTGTTAAAGTCCCCCACATAGAGGAATGGGTGTTCAAAACTTGGCAAAATTTGGATTGCCAAGACAAAGATGTCACCATAGTAGATAAGAAAGGACAGAGCAAGACTCAGGTCTCTATAGTATCACGGAAAATGAAGGCGCTACCTTTTAATTAATTAATTAT
>JAQJVL010010342.1:0-12707 GCA_035578905.1 Stictocephala bisonia
CCAAACTATTTAGGGTTATTGAAATTACCAAATAATCACTCAACACAATATTGCGAAAACAATCATTCTTCTCTGGTCAATTGATGTTGACAATTTGTTTTGTTCGATTAGTCTTCAGAAGTTATCAGGTCAGATTATATCAAAAGAACGGTACCATCAGAACCACCAGAGAAAAGGTCTGTCAACAACTGACGCAGTCATACGATTAGTAGAAACGATTGTAGAAGGGCTGGGGAGTCGGAAAGCTACAATTAGTGTGTTTTTGGATCTCTCCAAGGCTTTTGACTGTGTTGACCACGACATTCTGCTTCAGAAACTACACACCTATGGGATCCGAGGAGTACCGCTTCAGTGGCTAGAATCCTATCTAACAAAAAGAACACAAACGGTTCAAATTTCCGAAGTACGATCTGGATATAGATGTCTAAGGTATGGAGTCCCACAGGGATCGATACTTAGCCCTCTCTTATTCCTGATATACGTCAACGAAATTGGTTCATCACTACTGCATGGGTCACTCGTGCAGTATGCTGTTGACACGACTCTCTGCTTTAAAGAAATTACAAATCAGGAGCTTGAAATCCATGCATACATGGAACTGAACAACTGCATTCAAAAATTTCAAGAACTAAACCTTAACACTAATTCGACTAAGTCCAATTTCTTGAAGTTCTGTTTACGGAAGTCAGATTCCGAAGGAAATTTGACAGTGGCAATAGATGAAAATGAAATTGAGGAGTTAAATTCAACTAAATTCCTCGGAATATACCTAGATCGGGGTTTGACTTGGAATATACATCTTGACAGTCTTTGCAAAAAGCTTTCATCAAGCATTTATGTTTTGAGAAACTTAGCAAAATTTTGCCCTAACCATATAATGATGACAGCTTATCATGGTTTAGTTTACAGTCATCTCTCATATGGTCTGGCTTTGTGGGGAGGCTGCTCTGCCACAAACCTGACCAGAATATTTAGAATTCAAAAAATGGCAGTTAGAATAATTAGCAAATTACATTATAGAGAGTCGTGTAGGCCAGTATTTAAACGGTTAAACCTGCTGACGTTGCCTTACCTCTATATTTTAGAGACAGCAACATATTGTATGTTTAAAACTGCACTGACAAGAGGCAGAGATATTCACAATCATCATACTAGAAGCAGGGATATATACAGAATTGGAAATCACAGGACGGTAGTCTACGAACACCTACCCTCACAGATTGGTGTTCGTATAATTAACAGACTCCCAGAATGTATTAAAAATGCTACAACGCCCTGGCGTTTAAGAACCGTCTCAAGAAATGTTTGGCCAAACTGGCATTTTATAGTGTAGACGAGTTTGTTTCATATAATTGGGAAGCCACTGAATTTTAAAATTGATACTGGAGGACATTTTGGAGGTATTATTGGCGAATGAATGGGAATTTGGGTGCGTGAAAAAAAATGTATGTTTGAAAGTGTTATTGTGATTGAATGGATGGCAAATTTTATTTTATTTATTAATGACTATTGCGATACAATTTTGTCAATTGTTAACAAGATGCAATAAAAAATATATTATTATTATTATTATTATCACACTCATTAAAAAGAAGAAATAGATAGATCACATCAAATAGTGTGCTAAATGTGTGTCGAGTCCGTGTGTGTGTCGAGTAGTTACTTCTCCAGCATATTATGCGATGGCCGGGCCAGCACCTAATCAGTACTCCCCTAGTTCTTCTCAAATGCACAAGGATAAACGTAGAAATTATTACTGCATATTTATAAAGATTTAAATTAGTTGTTACCTTTTATTTAATGGCAACTGAGGTGTTCGCTGTTACTATAAGAAAGCAGCTTCCATTTATTTTTTTCTGAGCATGCATCCAAATATGTTGAAATATAGAATCTGCTTTAGTCGATTTCCTAGTGAATAGCCCTGGGATGTTCTGTCATAGACTACTACAAGTAAAATTGTCTCTTTCACCATCTCGTTATATAAATTTTTAAGAAGCACTTTCAATAAAATACCTTTCATGAATTTATTACTACCATTATTGTTTGTTTATTTGATCTATTTTGTTTTTACCTTGTATTCACCCTACATTGAATCATGGGATCTTTTCCGTTAATTCACTACCACTACTTTTTTGTTTCCATTAACTTACTACCACTAGATAAATATTCTATTGCTCTAAATCTGTTCCCCAATCATTTGTACGTTCACTGTGGTATTCTTTATCGGTTAGTAATCCGATATCGCTGGCCTTACCTTATCGCTTTCCAAGAACTTACACAGAGAGCGCATTCGGTGGTAAATGAAATGATTGGCTTTACCAGTTTGTGATCAACTTTAGTAGCCACCTAACCTAACCTAACCGTAATTGCGATAAAAAAAGTAGTGGTAGTTAATTAACGGAAAAGGTCAGAATCATGTCACGTACTCACTATTTGTCTAAACTGTATATATTTACAAATAGACTTACATGTTTAAATATTTATTGTTTATATCCTGAATTTACTTATAAATAATTTACTTTTTGCGTACTATTTGTGTTAGTTTGATAGTTTCTGTAACAGTTGTTTATAATGTTAATTGATGGAATTTGTGATATATACTTTCAAGTCTGATGATGATATCTGTATTCCTGTAGATACTTACATCGAAGAATCAGGTTCTTTTTAGGTTAGTTTGTTATATTGAAGTTCAAGACACCGTTAATTTTAGTTATGGTTATACGTATGTTTGCAATGTATTGCTGATTGTAATTGCTTCACTGCTGCAACAAATAAATAGTTAAATATGCAGTAACTATATAATTTTGGCCATAATTCCCGTGTGCTGGATTATTAGACGGGATTTTGACGTTACTTGACTTCGTCAGAACTTGGGGATTGGCACTACCCCACCCCAAAAACAACTGTCGTACATAAAAATGCAGGGTGAAAAGTTAGCAATAATAGCTTTATGCAGCAAACTTTAGGTGTTGAATGTATCAGGCAAACCATAAAATACCCCGTAATATGACTCTGGAATAGAAGTATTTTTATATGCCTATAGCGTGGGTGGCAAAGCATGTTTGCTTTCGCCAAACTTCAATTTCACTGGCGTAATTTAGTTTGCGTTGTGGGATTGGACGGCTGTTATTAATGAGATCTTTATTGACAAAAATGGCCTCTAGCGTATCATTAAATATTTGTTTTCACCAACTTAATTTTAACTATCTGAACTTGGTTTTCATGTAGAATTGAACATCATATTGAAGAAACTTTTGACAAAATTATGGCCTGTAGCGTATCATAAAATGTATGCTTTCGTCAAACATAATTTTTACTGTGTTTTCATTGTGTTATTGAGAATTTTGTAAACTAAATAAATCTCTATTATATTAGTATTATGTTTTCAACTAACTTAATTTTTATTGTCTGAATTCTGTTTGAATTTTAGAACTAACTAATCATCAGTTATAAAAACATTAATTAAAAAAAAAATTTCTCAGGTATATAAATAAATGTTTGCTTTCACCAAATTAAAAATGTGTTAATGTTGCCTCAACTAACATAAGTAAATGATTTTGATAAGTAAACTGTATTAAACAATTATTTTTTTGGTTGGTCTATCGTTGATTTATGTAAAATAATTGCATAAACTCGCCTCTTTGAAACCTGGATCTTAAAGATCCCATAATCAACATTACATTTAAATTTGTAATACGTTCCTAAAATTAATAAAATGTATTTAAATGTTTTTTTAAACCGTAATAATTTTTTTTATCAGCATATTACATGACAGTAGAAACATAATGCAAGTGAAAGTCACACAATACACATTTATGATAGTACTAATTTGTTTTGTGTGACGGTCACTTTTGTTTTAAATTTAAATTTAAAAAATACTTTTTAAGAGATACTTTAAGAGGCTTTTTTCATTTTATAATTTTGTGGTAGCTATAAGAGGTAACAGGTAGTTTTACGGTCCTTTCAACACGTAGAATAAAGGAAGGGTGAAGTAGTTTTTTACAGCTTTACGAGACTTAGGAAACATTTCTTCATAAAATAAGAAGATAACAGACAATAACCAACATTGTCAAATGATATTAAACATTTGACACTGTTGGAATGAGCACGAACATATTTTTCCTGGTTTGTTTCATGGTTTTAAAACTATTACCATACGATATAATTTTACAAAAATATCACAAAACATTTGGTTAGCGTATTGCTCCTGAAGAACTTTATAAAAAAATGTAAAGATGTATTTTTAACTAATTAGTATACAACATTTTACTATCGTGCAATATCTTTTTAATAAAAAAATCCTCCAGGTAAAAAATTATCATCATATCATGTAGCAAAACGTTATTATATCAGTTGCTTTGGCGAAAAACCATCAACATATTATGTAGCAAAACGTTATTATAGAAGTTGCTTTGGCAAAAAAGTATCAACAAGTCATGTAGCAAAACGTTATTATAGCAGTTGCTTTGGCAAAAAAGTATCAACATATCATGTAGAAAAACGTTATTATAGCAGTTGCTTTGGCAAAAAAGTATCAACAAGTCATGTAGCAAAACGTTATTATAGCAGTTGCTTTGGCAAAAAAGTATCAACATATCATGTAGAAAAACGTTATTATAGCAGTTGCTTTGACAAAAAAGCATCAACATATCATGTAGCAAAACGTTATTATAGCAGTTGCTTTGGCAAAAAAGCATCAACATATCATGTAGCAAAATGTTATTATAGCAGTTGCGTTGGCAAAAAAAGCATCATCATATCATGTAGAAAAACGTTATTATACCAGTTGCTTTGGGAGAAAAGCATGAATCTATTCATGAAAAAAATGTATTCTTGAATCTAAGGACGAGTGTCAGCACTTAGATTACTTGCTATAATACGTGCTTCTGATTCCATAATACGTTGTGGTCCCAAAGTTCCTTGATTTTTAAACTATAATTAAATGATCCAGTAAAATTATAATTGAAGATTAATATGTAACATAGACTAAATTCAAAATGATTACATCATCAGATTTCTGAGGTTGGTGTCTTAGAGGATGAAATAAAAGTTTGTTAAGAAATAGTATTTTCTTAATGTAGATTTTATGAGCCAAATGTGATTTGACTTTTAAAGTGACTTAACCAGTGACTCGAGAAAGTTTAAAAGATTAAAGCCACTTCTAAGTACTAATAAAGTAAAGAACAAGTCAAGTAGAAAATTAACTTGAATTTTTAAGAAGCTGAGCAAGGAATAAAGTGTGATTAGCTTTTAAAGTCAAGATTGGTAGAGTTCGGTTTTCTTAGAGAAAGATAATAACTTGCTATTTGTATCTATAAAATAACAGTTTTCCATGTTTGAGATTGATGAAAAAAGTTTATTTTTTAAAAAGTATATAGAAAAAGAAAAAAACTCTTTATATAGCAGCTATATTACATGGTTGTGATATGATCGATAGCCGCTGACAGACTTCATGATAAACAAAGTTTTGTGTTTAAAAATATTCTGATTCGTCTATAATACATTTATAGTTACGATAAAACTGTTTCGTTTGTAGTTTTGCTGATTAGTTGTTTTAGGAATATAATTTAAATAAAAATGTATCCAAAATGTTAAAAATCAAAAACCTTCACTTGCACAAGTAAGTCTTTAAAAAGCATCTTGTCTACGTTTTTTCTGCTGAATATAAAAAGAACCACAGTGAATTTTTTTATTTAAAATGTTATCAAACTATCCTTAATTTGGTACATAATTACAAATATTAAGCATATCATGATAAGATAATAATTAAACAGTACATCAAGAGCATAGTAGGGACTTTTTAGGAAATATAAAGTTACGTTTGATCCACTTCAGCTCTATCAACGGAAATTTCAGTAAGTTTAAGTACAACTTTTCTATAAAACATCAGACTTTTAATTAAAAGATATTTTTTATTCAAGGATTACTGAAGTAGACGGATATTTAGTGAAATACAGTTCAAAGGGTCAAGTTACTTAAGTGTTATTGCCAATACAAATCACAGTGCTATATCATCATTTAGAAGTTGTGGTTGTTAAATGAATAAAGTGTATGTAATATTCTCATAAGTAGAGATTAAGAAAAAAGGGACAATTTTAGGACTTTTGGGAAATTAGGTTGCCATTGTTATCTTAGTTAAAATCCATTTCGTAGCCCCTGAACTGTTGTAAATAGACTAATATAGGTGTACTTGACCTTCACGTCAAACAGTTCACAGCGTGTGATGGTGAGAATACTAACTACATGTTTCTCCGTGAATGCAGCATCTTCAGGTTGAAGAACATAAATAAATAAATAAGTCCCAGTGGGATGCGTTACAAATTAATTAAAATCTAACAAACACAGTTTACACAAGGAAACAAAGAACATTAAAACTTTTTGGTAGGCTTACCACACATATTTCACGGTCCACGGCGTGATCCGGAAGCAGACTGGAAACAATTCAATTAAGTTACTCCTCCCACCACTCTTCTGTTATCAGTAGGGAAATGGTCGATTTGTACAGGTCCACTGCTTAGAGACATAATTGTGTTGAAAATAGAATGAGACTTAAATTTTAGTTTTTCGTTAAGTATGGAATCTTTGGTATCGTTGTTACTGAAACTTCTATAAATTTCAAATTGTTCCAGGGAGTCTAATTTGCTTCCTTTGTTGCAGATATGTAAAATATCTAAGCCAGTACTTAAATCGGCCATGGTGTGATTTTTGTCAACCAAGTGTTGAGCAAAGGTCGAATTTTGTTTGTCTGCTCGGGCGTCAGGCCGGTGTTCCTTATAACGCTGAGCAAAGGTTCGCCCCGTTTGTCCAATATAAAAATTCTTACAGTCCACACAAGAGATTTTATAAACGCCGGATTTATCTGTTTTGTTTTCGATAGACTTTTTTAATGACAACACATGTTTTGTTTTGTTTGTAATTCTGAAGACTAGTTGGAGGCCATGTTTTTTGAGGTCCCTCATTAGGTTATTCTGGATTAAATGATTATATTCCACACATACGTATTTATTTTCTTAGGGTCCAGTAACTAAAACTGTATTATCTTTATTTTTGTATTTGGAAACGATCCTGTCGATTATACTGCTTTCATATCCGTTGGAAATCGCTATATGTTTTATTAAGTTTAATTCTTTGTTATAATCAGTAGGCGATAAGGGAAATTTTAGCATTCTGTGAAAGAGGCTATTAAAAGCAGCAAGTTTCTGTGACATTGGATGGTAGGAAGTAGCATGTATTGTTTGGCTCGAGGTTGTCGGCTTCCTGTAAATGCTATAATGGAACTTGTTGTCTTTCTTTTCAATAGTTATATCTAAAAAAAAAATTGATTTTTCCATCTTGTTCAGTGTCTAAGGTGAATTTGAGTTTGGGCGTTATGCTGTTTAAGTAGTTTAGTAATAGATTCAGCTGTCTTGTGTTCCCATTGAATTACATAATGGTATCGTCCACATAACGGTTGTATGATGAGATCTTATTTCTGTATTTATTATTTTCGGAAAAAATAAATTTATTTTCAATGTAGTTGAGATAAATGTCAGATAATATACCAGATAACGGCGAACCCATGGCTAGGCCGTCCTGTTGGAAGTAATATTTGCCTTCAAATGTAAAGTAATTCTGTTTTAACACTTCTTTCAGTAGAATTAAAAGTTCTAAAATGGCTTCAGGCAATAGGGTGGAGTTCTTTGATAAATTATCTTTGATTAATTCTATGGTTTTGACAGTTGGTACATTATTGTATAGGTTTACTACATCGAAAGATGCTAGGGTTTGATGCATTTGAATGTTAATATCTTTTGTATTATGGATGAATTCAAACGAATTTTTCAGACTGTAGTTATTAGTTAGTTTAATGTGGTTACGCAGAATTTTCTCCATCTTTTTCGCTATTTTATAGGTGGGTGTAGATGTAAAATCTATTAATGGTCTGATTGGTATTCCAGTTTTATGAACTTTGGGCAAGCCTTTGAATCTAGGTGCAGAGGGGTTCATTACTTTTAAGTATTTTGCTTAATCTTTGGTAAAAATTAATTTCGACTCATTAATTAACTTTTTTATTTTCCTTTGATAGGTTTTTTGTAGGATCTTTAGTCAGTGGGGTGATATTATTTGCTATTAAAAAATCGGCTACCTTTTTGACATAATCGACTTTGTTCAGAATAACGGTTGTATTTCTCTTATCGACTTTGCATAAGGTGGCGTTACTCTGGATCAGCTTATCTTTTATTCGTTTAAGAGTGACAGTTTCCTTTTTATGCATATCTGAGAGGTTAGTTCCTTTTACGGATAAACTATTATTAAAAGATTTTTTTGAGTTTTTTTAGACATTTTGAAACGGGCAAATTCACGATCGTCTTCCTCAGGAATTGCCTTGATAACGCATTCTACGTTAATAAATTCTTTAAAAGGTGAATTCTTATTCATTCTAGGCAGGTTATAATCAAGGCCCTTATTTAAAAGTGATAGCTCAACGTCATAAGCCCAATATCCGTGTTATTAACTACGCCGGGGTAAAAATTAAAATCAGGTAATATAGCTGTTTCTTTTTTATACTGCGTATTTATAAGACAGGTTACTTTCTTTTTCAAAACGGTCTTTTTATTCCTTATCAATCGGGAAATATCAAGTTCAATGTTCAGTAGGACGCTTTCTAACTGAGCGGGATGTAACGTGTTTGTTAATTCAAGATATTTCTTCAATAGTAGCGAATTAAGCATTTGTTTCTTTCTATACATAAATTTAATTTCATTTCTTAACCACATTTTTTCTGCATTATGTTTAGTTTTCTGTGCTGCAAATAACTTATTCCTTATAACTACGTGTACATAGTTTGGTTTAATGTCTTGGCGTAGGCAATCTTTATTAAACTTTATGTTTTGTACTGTGTTTAATAATTTTAATTTTATGTTCTTGTATTGAATGGCTAGTTTAGCTTGACTGGCAGATGAATTAAAATACATTTTGTAGCCCCTGAACTGTTGTAAATAGACTAAAATAGGTGTACTTTACCTTCACGTCAAACAGTTCACAGCGTGCGATGGTGAGAATACTAACTACATGTTTTGCCGTGAATGCAGCATCTTCAGGTTGAAGAACATAAATAAAATGTGCAAAATGATAAAAACTGAAAAAATCTTTCAATAATAGTTTATCCGTAAAAGGAACTAATCTCTCAGATATTCATAAAAAGAAAACTGTCACTCTTAAACGAATAAAATATAAGTTGATACAGAGTAACGCCACCTTATGCAAAGCCGATAAGGGAAATACAACCGTTATTCTGAACAAAGTCGATTATGTCAAAAAGGTAGACGATTTTTTAATAGCAAATAATATCACCCCACTGACTAAAGATCCTACAAAAACCTATCAAAGGAAAATAAAAAATTTAATTAATGAGTCGAAATTAATTTTGACTAAATTAGAAGCAAAATACTTAAAAGTAATGAACCCCTCTGCACCTAGATTCAAAGGCTTGCCCAAAGTTCATAAAACCGGAACACCAATCAGACCATTAATAGATTTCACTTATGCACCCATCTATAAAATAGCAAAAAAGATGGAGAAAATTCTGTGTAACCACATTAAACTAACTAATAACTACAGTCTGAAAAATTCGTTTGAATTTATCCATAATACAAAAGATATTAACATTCAAATGCATCAAACCCTACTAGCATCTTTCGATGTAGTAAACCTATACAATAATGTACCAACTGTCATAACCATAGAATTAATCCAAGATAATTTATCAAAGAACTCACCCTATTGCCTGAAGCCATTTTAGAACTTTTAATTCTACTGAAAGAAGTGTTAAAACAGAATTACTTTACATTTGAAGGCAAATATTACTCCCAACCGGACGGCCTAGCCATGGGTTCACCGTTATCTGGTATATTATCTGACATTTATCTCAACTACATCGAAAATGAATTTATTTTTTCCGAAAATAATAAATACAGAAATAAGATCTCACTATACAACGACAACTTCGAGCCAAACAATACATGCTACTTCCTACCATCCAATGTCACAGAAACTTGCTGCTTTTAATAGCCTCTTTCTAAGAATGCTAAAATTTCCCTTATCGCCTACATAACAAAGAATTAAACTTAATAAACCATATAGTGATGTCCAACGGATATGAAAGCAGTATAATCGACAGGATCGTTTCCAAACACAAAAATAAAGATAACACAGTTTTAGTTACTGAACCCCAAGAAAATAAATACGTATGTGTGGAATATAATTATTTAATCCAGAATAGCCTAAAGAGGGACCTCAAAAAACATGGCTTCCAACTAGTCTTCAGAACTACAAACAAAACAAAACATGTGTTGTCATTAAAAAAGTCTATCGAAAACAAAACAGATAAATCCGGCGTTTATAAAATCTCTTGTGTGGACTGTCAGAATCTTTATATTGGACAAACGGGGCGAACCTTTGCTCAGCGTTATAAGGAACACCGCCCTGACGCCCGAGCAGACAAACAAAAGTCGACCTTTGCTCAACACTTGGTTGACAAAAATCACACCATGGCCGATTTAAGTACTGGCTTAGATATTTTACATATCTGCAACAAAGGAAGCAAATTAGACTCCCTGGAACAATTTGAAATTTATAGAAATTTAGTAACAACGATACCAAAGATTCCATACTTAACGAAAAACTAAAATTTAAGTCTCATTCTATTTCCAACACAATTATATCTCCAAGCAGTGGACCTGGACAAATCGACCATTGCCCTACTGATAACAGAAGAGTGGTGGGAGGAGTAACTTAACTGAATTGTTTCCAGTCTACTTCCGGATCACGCCGTGGACCGTGTAATGTGTGTGGTAGGCCTACTGAAATGTTTTAATGTTCTTTGTTTCCTTGTGTAAACTGTGTTTGTTAGATTTTAATTAATTTGTGACGCATCCCACTGGGACTTATTTATTTATTTATGTTCTTCAACCTGAAGATGCCGCATTCACGGCGAAACATGTAGTTAGTATTCTCACCATCACACGCTGTGAACTGTTTGACATGAAGGTAAAGTACACCTATTTTTGTTAATTTAGTTGTTATGAAGGACATAATTTTGTCGTATGCATAACAAAAATGTGTGACAATGAAGCTTACCCTAAATGGTAGCCATTGCATACTAAGGAAATTACTGTTTTCAGATGATACATTTATCAACCATTAGTGAGACATACATATAATTATGTACAGTATTTTGTGTCCTGGCAGCTTTCTTAGGTGGTTGGAGAAGAATAAAATCTACTTTCAACTTCAATAAAATAGGCATCAAACATTTTAAGAGTTCAACTAATACAACCTGTACACTTTAGTTGAATAAAATATATAGCAATTTATAAGTAAAAATTATGACATTTTATCATCGCTATAAGTAAAAAATTTATATATAAATACGTATATAAAACTGTTTGTAAGTTTTATTTTTGCCAAAGATTAAAAGTTGTCTTCTTACTTCTAAGTGAGTTAGCAGATATAGAAACTTTCCTCTAAGTTACTCTCACATAACAATGCCAAGTTCGCGCACTTAGTTGTAGACGGACAAGTTTATATAACCTACTAATATTTAAGTCAAAGGGGTCTTTCTTTACATTTTATTATATTAAATTAAAATCATCACTGCAAGTTCCAGGAGCAAGTCAAACGACAAGTGCAGGCCACAAATACCACAAAATTGATCTACTGTTTTTGTTTCCTGTAATTTTTGCAATATTTTTTAGAAGGTACTCATAAAAAAAAGAAGAAATTAAATACTCATAGTTTTCATCAAACAGCTGACAATTTCTTCCAATAAGCGTTAAATTTTTAAAACTTATCTGGGAAAATATTTAAACCCTGATTAATTTTTTAGTCCAAGAAAGTGTACTTAAAAAATAATTATAAAAATAGTTTGGATTGTCTTGTTCACTGTAACCATAAACTGCTGATAATATTACCTCGCTATATTATTCTTCTTGTTCTTTTTCTATCCGTATTCCTCTGTGGGCACTAGAGGAAGCATCACAGTTTGTGTCTTTAATGCTTATTTTGTGTATATTAGAGGTTGTACAATACACAAGCCCATGATCCTTCATTTATGTAAAATTTTTCTGTTAGTATGTTAACAGTTTTATGTTCAAGTTGAGAATGAGTTTAGATGACGTGTTGTGAATTTAATAAGATGTATATTACAACGTATATGTATCTGTTAAATAAGACAGTAAATCACGTGAAGATCAATATGTTAGTTATTTTAAATGCAACATATACATAACATTATATTTTAATCATTTTTATAGTAAAATTGTGTTCATTTGACATATTTTTATTTCGTAAAAGTGTTAAAAAAATTAAGTGTTTTTGCATTCGTTTTTTAAATATTTCTTCTTTCATAAAAAAAACCTGAATAATGTATCTAAAGCTTTTAAAATTCAAGATCAGTTGTAGGTTGATATAATACAAATATTATATCAACCTACAATAACTCTAACCTAGGTTATTGTAGGTTACAGTGATAGTACCCACCCGCCCATCCATACACACACAGTGATAGTGACCCACATGCCCACCCATACAAGCACAGTGATAGTTATCTACATGCCCACCCATACACGCACAGTGATAGGGACCCACCCGCCCACCCATACACGCACAGTAATAATGACCCAACCGCCCACCCATATACACACAGTGATAGTGAACCACCCGAATCC
>JAQJVL010010343.1:0-12709 GCA_035578905.1 Stictocephala bisonia
TAATAAACACATAACATAGTTTCTTGGCTTACACAATTCTTGAGAGATCTCAACATAAACAGGCCCTTTGATAACTTTGCAGCCACATTGTCAATATGGCTTTGCTATTTTAAGTCCTGTTGCACAATTATGCCCAAAAATTTAATAGGCCTATTATTGTTACTGTTTTTTACAGCTTCATTACTGCATGTTAAGCTAATGGTTTGATCTTGAGTTTTGCTTTTATTAATACACAATTTATTGGCCATGCACCAGTCTTCAATTATATTGGTTTTAGTTATAAAATTACGCTTGGTCTGAACCTCATTATTACTGCTAACAACTATAAGGTCATCAGCAAATTGATAATTGGTAACTTTATTTTGACAAGAGATATTGTCTCTTATGAATAAAATAGGACCAATAATTGAGCTTTGTGGGACTCCACATTCCACTAATTTAGAGCTAGACAGGGAACTATTTACGATAACAGATTGACATCTATTAGCAAGATATGAATTTATAAATTGAACAGACCTGTTATCAAGACCATAAAGGACATTTTTTTAATCAATGGGTGAAGTGAATAAAGTGAAGTAGTTACTTAAACTTAGCATTTTTCGAGTTATTACTCGTTTTCAGGTGAATAATAAGGTCAAGTACTTACTCGACCAAGTACATCCGGACGACTTAAGTAATTACTTAGCTTTGGTGTGAATAAACCAAGTATCAAGTCTTAAAAGTTGAGTTAGTACTCGTAATTTTTGAAGTCTGCCAGTGGCCGTGCTTCAGTTTGAACAGTGCAGTTATGGCTATGTTTATGAACGTTCGTAAACGTAAACACTACATAGAACGGAGGCAAATTCAAAGTTGCAAGGAATTGTTACGATTTGATAGTGAAAATATTGATTTTCTAACTAATGAGTTCTTACCGCCATGTGACGAAACACGAGGAGGATGCTTGTCACCACGAACAAAGATGGATATATTTTTAAGATTCGTTGGAGATCCAGGTTTCCAGTCTGGCATAGCAGAAGACATTGGAGTTCACCGCTCAACGGTATGTAAAACCGTCGATTATGTGCTGAATGAAATAACTGAAAAGTCGGCAGTATGGATTAAATTCCCTA
This sequence comes from Stictocephala bisonia, assembly GCA_035578905.1. Classification (NCBI taxonomy): domain Eukaryota; kingdom Metazoa; phylum Arthropoda; class Insecta; order Hemiptera; family Membracidae; genus Stictocephala; species Stictocephala bisonia. The sequence goes on from JAQJVL010010343.1 coordinate 1,110, forward strand.
ACACGGATGGGGAAATGAATGAAGCAAAGGTGTTGTGGCAAACACACAATTGCATGCCAACAGTAGTTGGTGCCTTAGATTGTACCCACATTGAAATTAAAAAACCAGTGGCATTCGGAGATGAGTACGTAAATCGGAAAGGTTACCCGAGTATTAATGTACAGGCTACATGTGATGCTACTGGAAAATTTAATAGCATCAATGCAGAATGGCCAGGTTGCGTCTATGACGCAAGAATTTGGAGGCGGAGTGCAGTAAGAAGTGTGATGTCACAGTTCAACGGATCATCATGTTTGTTGGGGGATTCATGCTACGGAATTTCTCCATGGCTAATAACTCCATACAAGGCTCCCCGTAACGAAATGGAGAGACAGTTTAATGTAATACATGCAAGAGAAAGAGTCGTCATAGAAAAGGCATTCGGACAGTTAAAAATGTGTTTCCCAATACTAGGAAATTGTGTGCAAGTGGCGTTAGACAAGGTTCCTAAAGTTGTATTATCATGCGCAGTGCTTCACAACATTGCAAAACATCTTAATGATGGCTTTGATATGGAAATAGAAGATGAGATTGCTCCTGTTGAAGAAGACAACATTCCACCACAGCAAGGTGAGACCGAAGCCACTAAACGGCGTGGAGAAGAAAAACGACATCAAATGTCTGTTTTATTGTTCAATTAATTATTAATTAATTAATTTTTTTTTTTTTTTTTTTTTTTTTTTTTTTTTTTTTAATAGGAGTAGGTTTAAGGTAAGAACATTTATTATAAGAAGCAAACTTAAGCCTATAATTGTGTAAATGTCAAGATTTCATCTGCCAATTCACCTAATGTGTATAACCAATATCTGTTTGAATCGATTTGTCGAACATTACTTTTTGAGCTTTTTCTAATAAAACTTTTTCTTTTTCAATCTGTAATTTATTCAATTCCATCTGCTGAAGAAGCACAATTCTTTGGAGCTGAGGGGTTGATAAATCCTTAGTATCTTCAGTTTCATACATTGGCACTTTTTTGTTAGTTACTTTTTTTTTGTACAACATTTGAATTTGAAGAGGTTGCTGTGTGATCAGCGTTAGCCTCTTTTTCCCCAACAGATTGTTCAATAGGTGTACCAGCAGAAATATGTCCCGGAACTTTAAAAAACACTGGGTTTTCCTCTTTACTGATAAGTTCAACAAAAGCCTTCTCCTAAATTTTTAGTTTGATGGGTTTATTTCCCGTAGACTTTAAATCAATTTTCTTCTTTACATTTGTTTTTATGTTATTTAACATTTTTTTCAATTGTACAGTTTCCACGTGTTTTCCAAAAGCACGAGAGTATTCTTCAGTAATAGTGGCCCACGCTTTGTTTTTGGATGACACAACTCCTGGCACTTTAGATTTTTCCAAAATAACATCATGTGCTATTAATAATTTCACGAACAAGCCTCTATCAAACTTGTTTTCTTCCTTCTCTTCTTCACTTGATGAAGACATGGCGTGGCGATAAACGTAACCCCTCTGTTTGTGCACTGTGCAAGTCAAGTGGTGAGAGAACTACGCATTTGGAGTGGGGCGGAAACAGACAGGCTGTGACATGAATCAAGTAACTACTCGGTCGAGTATTTACTAGGCCTAATAATAACTTGTGTTTCACCGGATTTGTCCGGATTATGCCGAGTATTTACTCAGGACAAGTAACATCTTTTTATTCACTCAATTTTAAAAACTACTTAATCCACCAAGTAACAACTCAATAGAAGTTACTTCACTTTATTCACTTCACCCAATATTGCATGTCTACTGTGGCAAAAGCCTTTGACATCGAAGGCCCTAAAAACTTTAGAGTATTTATTCTCAATAACGTTTAAACTAGATTCAGTAAAACAACACATTCAAGTTAATTGTACTCTTGTTGGGACGAAACCCAAACTGACTATTAGAAAGCAGATTGTTTGCCTCAAGAAAGTGAGACAGCTGTTTCTGGTGTAGCAGTTCTAAAACCTTAGCCAATATGGGTATAGTTGAGATAGGCCTTTAGATACCACATTCACCCCTACTAACATTCTTTTGGATAGGTACAACCTTGGATGCTTTTAACACATTTGGACAATAGCCTAATTTAATACATTCATTGAACATAAGAGTTAAAACCTCAAAAATTGACAAGATACAAGTTTTAAAGTTGGTGCATTTAAACCATATACATTAAGACAGGTACTACTATTTAAGTTGTTATGGTTGCATAGACTTCTTCCACTTCGACTTCCTGGAAACTAAAACTATGCCTAGTACATCTCCTAAAAAGAATAGCTTGGTTCAAATAATACTCAAAATCGTTATTGCTCTTTGGTATACTATGCTTAATATCTACGAAGATTGTTTTTTAAATAAAGGGTTTTTTTAATTTTTTTTTATTTTAATAAACATCAATTATTTTTTTCGAAATACTTTTATTTTCAGAATCTACGTACTTTTCTTTATTTTTCTACATATTCGCCTTGTTTGTTAAGGCACTTATCATATCTTAAAACTAAGTTTTGAAACCCCTCTTCAAAGGAATTTGCTGCCTGCTCTGACAACCAGGAGTTCACGGCCGTCTTGACTTCCGACAAGATGATTTTTCAAGTACCGAAAAAGGTGGAAATCGCTCGGAGCAAGATCGGGGCTGTACGGCAGATGATTCAAAACTTCCCAGCCAAAAGAGTCGATCATTTCCTGTGTCCGAGCAGCGGTGTGAGGCCTTGCATTGTCGTGGAGGAGCAGAATTCCCTTTGCCAGCATGCCACGTCTTTTGTTCTGACATTTTTTCGGCCCTTTTTAAAATCCCTGACCCATTTTCACACTTTACCTTCACTCATTGCCTTGGCACCATACACTCCACAAAGGTGACGGTGAATGTCAGCAGCCGACATGTTTCTTGTTGTAAAAAATCGAATCACCGACCGAATCTCACACGCGGCGGGCGATTCGATTACTTTAAACATTTTAAAGTTCCACAGTAATGCGTACAGGTTAACTACAGAGCTGCAACTGACATGAAGTTGTTCGCTAGGAATGCCGGGAGGCGGGGTGCACGCTCGTTACGGGAGGAATACGAACTACTACCGTGTACAGGGCAACGGCCCTTAATTAAAAAACAGCCCTCGTATAACACTATTAACAAAAAACTCATTGAAATCTTTTGGTTCTATACTACATGGTGACTTTACAGGTTTAGTATTTATTTACATTTGCACTATCATTAACAATCCTCCAAGTTGTTTTTGCTTTATTTTTAGAGCAGCTTAGTAAATTACTATTATATCTATACTTTGCAGCTTTTATCTCTAGCCTATCTAACTTTTTCTTCACTACACAAAGCTCAGGCCCATACCATGGTGTTTTATTCTTATTCAAGTGACCAGTATTTCTTATTTTTTTTTTTTAGAGGAATAGCATAGTTTACAGCCCACAACAGACATTCAAGAAAATTCTTAATTTGGTACAAGTAGGCCTTTGTTTAGTGTATTAGTAAGGAGACACATTCCTTGTTTCTCTCTTGCTTTTGAAATATAGTTACATGGCCACATGCTCTATCTATTCAAGAGTCTGCTACAGGACGTCATATTGGATTTGATTCTCCATAATGCCAATGTTTAATTCAAATAAAGATAACAGCTTTATTTTTGAACTTACAATTTTAAACTTACGGTGTTTTGAAAAAGGAGATAATTGTCTAATGTTCATTTAGACACTCACACTATAAAGCATGTTAAAAGTTTAAAAATGCGTTAAAAATATATAAGCGTGAAAAGTTTTCAAGTTAAGTAATGATCAACTGCAAAACGTGGACGCAAGCTACTGATAACCGGCTTTGCCTGATAGCCAAGCGAAGAAGAAGCGTCAACTGGCTTGGGTTTTAGGACTCTTCAAATCACACAAGGTTTGGGGTTGGATGGATGGACGACAACTGGTCTTTTGACAGTCGACTGAGTTACAAGTTGTTCCAAAGTAAACATTAGGTAGAAGTTGTAAATAGAAAGTAATTTTTTAGTAAAATTCCACAAATTTAATTTTCATTAAGAGCGCTTTCGCCGGTTTACAACCTAACCAATTCCATCAAAAATATACAGCAGAAAAATCAGGTAGAAGGTCAGAGACTCGATTGTAACAAAATGTTCACTAGAGAAGGCCGTTAAATGTGTTGGTTATTTAGTGATTATTGCTCATATTTTATCGTTATTTAGTGGTTATTGCTCACATTTTATCGTTATTTAGTGGTTATTGCTCACATTTTATCGTTATTTAGTGGTTATTGCTCACGTTATATTGCTTAGTTTTTATGGACTAATGTTGACTTAAATTGTAATTAATACTAACTAAAGAGATCATAAAACACGTTTAGTTATGTTGAATTTATAAAAACAGTAAAACTTGTTTGGTCCGGCATTTGTTAGTTTGAAATTTGTTATAATCTTGCGTTGTTTGAGACAGCTATAAACTCGAAAAAAAATACTCCCTCAAAATCACAACGCAATGTATGCAAACTGCGTATCACTTTGCTCATCTTATAATCAGCCGATGCCAAACGAATGTGATGTAAATTAGGAATATTCGGAAAGCCCAGGGTGCACTCTTTTATTCTGATGTATGAGGACACGATTTTTCTTTGTTTAGTTTGAAGACAGTCATTCCTTGTTGTGTATTTTGTGTGTTGAATAGAGCATTGTTTAGTGTACCAAGTTATAATAATATTATTATTCTGCCTGAGTTATTATTCTAGATGCAGGCTAGATTAAGTAAGCCTTTTTCAATTTGTATAACTATTTGCGTAGTTCTGTAACAATTTTTCAAAACTACGGAAAGTAGGCAATGAAAATGGTAAACTGAAACGTAAACACATGATTCTTAATAATAAATAGAAAAATGTATGTAAAGTATATTTTTTTAAATTATTATGCCGTAAATGAGGAATAAATGTAATAAGGTAGGCCTTATTAAGAGTCTGCAGAGGCTGTCGACCATGTTGGTTTTAATCCCATAAGAACAATGTTATTTTCAAACTGGACATATGATCACAAGTATATCCAAATTAAAAAGTTATTTTTAAACAGAATTTTTCCAACCAAATTACATTTCATCTAGAATGAAACTGCGCATTGGAATTGCGCTGCGAATTCCTGATAGTTTTATAGACAAAAATACTTAGTTTGAAGTTTTTACATTCACTTATTTTTCAAAATTAAGCATATGTATTCCAAATATCAAAAGCAAACCGGATGCGCAATGACACCTCATACACAAATTTTGGTCAATAAATAACGAAAAAATATGGATTCGCAAATAAGATGTTCTTATGGGATTAAAACCAACATGGCCAACAGTCTCTGCAGACTCTTTATATTGAATTTTAAAATGTTATAATTCCACCATATTGAAATCAATAAATTAATCTATTTGCTGATTGACATTCATTTCTCTATATAAATATTTCTTTACAGTACTTAAAACTTCATTTAATTTTATAGAACGTCAATATGTAACTCTACATGTACAACACTTTGGTAGCTTCATTTCCTAATTATAATAATTGATTTTTGTTATTCATATATCGTTGATTTATTAATTACTCTTAATTTATAATTAGTGTATTGGAGAGATAGGACATCAGCAAACTTACCTTAAAAGACAAGTTCACTAACACCAGAGTAGTAGTAACAAACACAAAATAAACACAATCTCACAAATTTTCAATACCACCGAGTACTATCTATCTATGTCCTATCTCTCCAATATAATAATTCCTGGCCTAGTGCCCTTTAACCTAATCTTAATTTATAATAAAATCTCAATAGTCCAGGAACCTCCTTAATCCGGCAAGCATTAAGGTCCCGAAGTTGCTGAATTTAAAAGTTCCACTGTATATTAATTAAAGCATTTAATATCCAACTTTATTTTTAAGTTTAAATAAACTAATAATGAAACAATGATCCCTAGAATTGCGGGTGTTACAAGTGCAAAGGTTTCATTTGATTGCTGTTTATTTTATTGTTACCACACAAAAACTTATGACTTGTTGAAGTTATGGTTGTGTTATCCATTTGTTTCATCAGTTAACAGATTTACTCAAAATTAAAATCTAATATTTAAACTATTGTACATTAGAATTTGCTTAAAAATAGTTTTACAAAATTACATAAAGGTTGCCTTGGGGTTACCTAAAAGAAAGGCTCAAGCACATTCTACATGGCAATAAAAAAGGTTTAATGCAATTTTTTTAAACTCTGTGATGAAGTTTACACTGGTATACTTAAGTAAATTTCACTTGTTGATTTGCCTCATTAAGTTTAAGAGGGCTCCGGAGTCAGGTTGAAAATCGCATTTTAGTTTGGCGAACGGCCACAGGGAGCGGTGTTTAGTGCAGTACGTTGTCTGTGTTGGTAGTTGGCGTTTTAGGCACTAGGAGCGCTTCTTGGCTAGGCTGACAAGGCATTTATTTATTGCTCGGCCGTTCGCCCCTTGCACCATCACTTCACTTTCTTTCTAATCTTTTATAGAACAACATAAGGGAAGGGACGAGTGACTGACACCGCCAGTCAACAGGGTTGTCTGGGGCCTTCCGCGGTCCGTTTGTCCTCATTCCTTCGGTAGTTCACAAAATTAGAGTTTGTGATATTTAAAATATTTACAAGTAACTGACACAAACGAATGAAACCAATTTATAAAAGCGAATGACTAAATGTAAAACTAACAGAAAATAAAATAAAAATAATTTAATGACACATTAGTACACATGTGAAATGAACGAAATTAATTAGAGTATCTGATAATTTAAATATAATATAGTATGATGACAAAAATGGCGTGACAAAAATATTGATTATGCAGCTCAATATCATCAAACCATTTTTCAATTACAACTGAAAAATGATAATAGAGTCCTTATTGCTTATTAGTCATTGTATGAATAACACAAATTACTGCAATTAAATCTTAACAAGCCTTACCTTTTATATTTTTAGTGGACTCAGGTTTTTAAAATATTGCACACGTTTTTAATATTTTAATCATTTAATATTATAACACAAATAATATTAACAATATTGTCTTCATAAAAACACAAACATCAAACTGTAATCAATCTAACTTCTACAAAGCTTAAGTAAAAAGGATATTGTAATTAATTATTAACCCGCGAATAGCAATAGCATACATTCATTTAGTACTACCTGTTTTAAAAATAAGAGTAAATGTTGCATCAGCATATAATAATTTAATCAATATGCACTATAGTCGCTATTACGTTATTAAATCTATAAAATGATATAAGTATTTTTGTAAATGACGTACATAAAAATACTGATTTGCACCCTGACTTCGAAATGATCATTATATCCATTCCCATGTCTATGTCTTATCAGTAAACGCTTATTTTGTTTACTTTTCACGAGAAAACAAGATTACCGTGTTTCATGAAACTTTTTATTATTTTACTTGTGCACCTGACGATTTTCAAAAACTCATATAGGCCCCTAACGGTATTTTATTCTGTTTTTAATTTATAAGTACTTTTATCCTACATTATATTCAGCTAGTATATTTTTTCTTTTTTGAACGAGTATAAACGATAGATGCGTTACATTGCCAACTTCCAAATGAATACTAGATAGAAAACAACACAGCTCTAACGTTATTTCACCGTTTCACAACTACAGACAAGCGGCAAGTGTAGCCTACATCGCGCATGTGTTTAGGTTATACTTTGTACGCAATAATTAAAAACCCAATGTGTCATATTTCGTTTGTATCATTCTACAATAAAGTAATGTGTAGTTATATTATCGTATGTACTTACTGTATTTGTAATTAATTTGTTGTCTATATCCAACGAATGAACTCCCACTACCGTTGGAATATCGAACTAACTCTGCTTGGAAGATGAAAAGGTTACCGTCCTGTTGGGTTGATAGTTGATACGTGGTAGTTTGTTTATCTTTTGAGTCAAGGTCACTCTAGAGTCACAAGCCTGAGTCCTAGCTGTTGATTGGTAAGCCTACGGTTAGTTGTAGTTCTGTCGGTGTTGTAGACCTTAATTGTTTTCATATTGAAATAATTTGACAGCGGATAAAACCTTACAAAACTATAGGAAAATGACTCCAAATAACACCATACTTTGGTTATGAAACCTGACTGTACTACTAAACATGTACTTTATAAATGAACGGAACGAGTTTAAAATTACTTCTTTATTACATTAAAAACAATATCACCCATTCCTTAGCTATTATTACACTACAAATACACCAAAAGGTATAGCATTACACGATCATTTACTATTACAATATTAATGACTAAACAAATTCTTATTGAATATCAATTATAAGAAACTTAATACAACTTATTTAATGACGTATTACAAAACTAAGTTTAAAATAATAATATAAATAACCCAGTTATACCGTTATAGTAGACAACAGTACAGATACAACTGACACAACTTATTTTTCTAACTTTTACAGTTACGATTTCCTGTTTTCAGACATGGAACACCTAACTAAATAAAATCATTATATAACCAACATACCCGGGCTCTAGAAAATGTAAACTGTACATACAAGGAGAATATAACTAAATATTGAACACCTGAAAAGTAAGTAAATAATAATACTATACAATAAATTTAGATTATGAATTTAGAATGTGGATAAAATCTTAACCTAATACAATTTTAAAATAAATAAATGTATATGCTAGCCTATTATAATGTAACAAGATACAAGGAGCCTAGTAAGGCATTCATGTGTTTGCCTGGTAAGGTCTTCATGGGTTTGCCTAGTAAGGTCTTCATGGTTTTGCCTAGTTAGGTCTTCATGTGTTTGCCTAGTAAGGTCTTCATGGATTTGCTTAGTAAAGTCTTCATGGTTTTGCCTAGTTATGTCTTCATGTGTTTGCCTAGTAAGGTCTTCATGTGTTTGCCTAGTAAGGTCTTCATGTGTTTGCCTATTAAGGTCTTCGTGGTTTTGCCTAGTTAGGTCTTCATGTGTTTGCCTAGTAAGGTCTTCATAGATTTGCCTAGTAAGGTCTTCATGGTTTTGCCTAGTTATGTCTTCATGTGTTTGCCTAGTAAGGTCTTCGTGGTTTTGCCTAGTAAGGTCTTCATGGGTTTGCCTAGTAAGGTCTTCATGGTTTTGCCTAGTTATGTCTTCATGTGTTTGCCTAGTAAGGTCTTCATGTGTTTGCCTAGTAAGGTCTTCATGTGTTATCAAGTAATGTCTTATTTACGTCTTATGGCTCGTCTGCTATAATTCATCAATCTGACGATTTCCGTATTTTGTAACGCGTTTTCCTGTTTTCAGAGCACGGTGTTTGAGAACACTGTACATAGCTTGAATTTTATTTTCTGTGATCACTATATCACTCAGTAAGTCATTAAAAAATCAAAAATCTAGAGAAAACCGTCTTCTTTGGTGATTGATATAATTAAAATTACGATATCTTGATTATAAACATGTTTTATAAGAAAAGGGTCAGTAAGAGACTCATAACAAATCTTTATTGGTTGCAGGGACAGTAATTACAAGTTTCGTAGTCTAAACTGTTTCAATACATAATCGAACCTCGCTCACGATCAGTTGGTCAAGGCTAGTAACACTTGTGACTGGAATTTTTGGATGCCGCCGCGCTACCCTCTTGGCTTTGTTTCGTACATCCGGTATGGGTTGTAAATCTGTGAAAGTCTGTCGCCAAATGTTGCTGCGATGACAGGGTTCACACAGTTTATGTTATACAACGGTACATATACACCTCCAGATAAACATTCTCATACTCCTTTACATGTAACATTATTATTAATTTAAACTTTCCTAGCACCACAGACATTTTGTCCTAATTATTAATTTCAAATGTTAATAATCTGAGAATAAGTTTGTCAGATACAATTGTAACATATATTAACACAAAGAATTGTTACATAGTAATCCGCCAGCCTCGATCATTACAGGTAGAAAATTAAGTAAATACCTTCTAGCACTGTTTTATTTTTACTTTAATGTTTAAAAAAAACTAATATTGTAATAATATACAATAATAATGATCTTGCTACTTTCAACATTAAAAAACTATATGTTTCATATATATAACTATTACATTTATATTACTGAATAAAAAAAAATGCACATAAGGAAATATTTTTACTATAAAGAACTAAATCTTTACTATATGTGTTATAGTACTAGATTTAAACACAATTAATTATTATGTTCATGTAAAAATGTATTCACATAAGATAGAAATCAAGCATTATGTTTTAAAATATATCAATGACAGTCTGACTCCTGGCGTGGAATAGACAGGACTGCAGAGTGCAGACTACAAACGAAGGTGCAGCGCTCTGTGAGGATATCTCTGAACTTCTACCGCCCGATGAGTAACATCTACATGCAAACATTTTTTAGAATTGCCAAAAATAACTACTAACAAATTATTATTTTTTAAAAATCGAAGTCTCCCCGTACTAAAAATAATAAGGATTCTAATGATGCAAAAATTATATTTTTATCACAGTAAATAACGTTTTAACTAGTAATTTCAAATTAGTCAATTATTCGTAGGTTTAAATGGGAAAAACGTTCTCTTAAAACTCAATTTGTAACAAATATAAATTATTAGCCTATTGTTTAAATTATATACCTCTAATAATAGTAAATGACTCGTAGATTCGGGCTACTTCTTCATTTTTCTCAAATAACCGTCGGTTAGGCGGTAATTAAGAAACTAAATATTTCTCCCATGTTAAACGGGCTGGAGTCAGAGCGCGGCGGCCGGCTTCTATCCGGCCCCCTCTTAAGGACTATTATCTCCTACTTAAAACCATGTGACTGGATGATATCTGTTTTTATGTCCTATCACATTTTGTGATTGTCAATATGTTAAAAAGCTTAACAGTGTTGCAACTGAATGTACCAAAAAACCAAAATTAACCTTGTTCAAAAACGTGTAAAATGTAGTCTGGTCATAAATTTACTGCAATTATGTATTAAACTTTTATATATAATTTATAAAATATCATTGCAAATACACCAAATAAGATTGAGACTCCAACAATCAAAACAGGCTTCTCGTAATTCAAGTTGTATACTTTTTCCACTATGAGCCGGACAGTTCCTGCTAGTTTGTCTCGTTGCCAGCACCTGTAAAAAAAAAAAAAAATGAGATTCACTAACTGACATAGAGTAATCCAACATTCTGTTTTAACCGACGTATTCGTCTCGTAACAGCTTACTGTCATAAAAATTGTCGGGATATATAGCAGAACTTGCATACAATGGAATCAATCTTAACAGAGGCCCATTATGGTTTTAGAGAACCAGGATTGTTTGGGATCTTACATGATGTTTTCTCGCTAGTTTGGCAGTATCGCTTATCCATTTCAATTCAAATCTTTATTGTAGTGAACAATTAACAATAATTGCATTACAATCGTCAAGAATAATACTCTTTATATAAACTAGTCACATGAATAATAATTAATAAATAGATACACAACAATAATAAATAAAATTTAACATTAGAATATTACATATTTTGTTAAGCATGTAAAAACTTGTGGTTTGGATATTAGCAGAGGAATTAAGTATGT
>JAQJVL010010344.1:0-12699 GCA_035578905.1 Stictocephala bisonia
TGATACCCATTTAGTTTCATCAATAATAATATATTTATACACAATCAAAGAGAAGATTGACAGCTGAAATGTAAGCAACAATAGTTAGGTTACATAAATATTAGCAACAAACCAAAACAAACCAACACTCTGTATACACTAAGTTGGCAGTCAGACATACCTGGACCCGTCCCGAATAATCCCTCGATACTCGCAGCCTTTCACCTACTAGCAAGCAGTTTCCTTGATAAGTCACCTACTAGCAAGTCTAATATATTCAGTAACTTTTTTATCAAACTCATTATTTCTAAATGTGTACATTATATTTAATGATTACGTAAAAAACTAGGAAGAATGATGTTTTTACTTAAAAACATGTGTTTTTATTTTAAAAAAAAGTATTTTTTCATATGTTTTACATAAAAATAAACAATTTAATTATGAAAAAGAGCATAAAGTGTATAAAATGACACAATTGATTTTCAGAACACATTCACGGCCCATGTATTAAAAACAAAGGAATTGGAAAATATGGACAATTACACCAGATGAAGCGTTTTTATAATTCTATCTTATTAATTGAGAAAACATTAGTGTCTTGATGTTGGTGTTGAATTCTTTGTAAATTTGATATGCAACTTTTATTTTTCAACAAGTTCCCAACAACAACTCTAGATAGACATTGGTCAAGGGTATGACTCATGATGGCTAATGTTTTTCCAAGAACGGAGTGACTGGGTAGAGGGTAACGGTTGTCTGTAGTGTAAGGGTGGTCAGTCTAATGTGGATGTTTCCTGGAGTAACAACATAAAATACAATATGTGTAGTTCTTTTGTTTTAGTTTTACGTTTTTAATATTTAATATATGTTTTCCATGTATTAAATAATAAGTGAAGTTGAGTTAATAATTATGCCGCCATCGTGGGAAAGCTTACAACTCTCAGGCCAGAAATATTTTTGCATCGGTTTTACATTACTTCGACCGTGAACATGGATTAATGTTGTTACAGTCCAACAGGGTCCTAAATAAATAAGGATTCCACTTCTGAATACCAGTTGTTACTTATATTTACAAGTTCTAAATCACTGAATCAACACTATGAAATATTTACAAACTTAAATTATTACTTAGTCACTATTTCGACACTTAAATTTATCACTATAATTTACAATAATATTTATGTTACTTATCACTATGTTCACCTTGTGATAAGTTCATTAAGAATCAAAATTATTTGTTAATATTTATATTTATGTATACTTTTATTCCATTATATTTTGGTAAAAGGTTCTAATTATATATTAGCGGTTAAGATAGTCAAAAGCCGGAAGGCGGAAGCATCACTGTGGCCTCGAGGTGTTTGACCACTAGAAGGTCGGTCACTGTGTTTGTATATATTCGCGGGCCAGCGAGGGATTGGGGAGAGTGACCGGCCGGGAGTTTCCGGGTTTGGTTGGACGAGTAGTGGAGGTCTGTCGGATGTAGGGGACACCAGGTGAGGTTTTGGGGCTCAGCTAGTTTTAGGTGAGTTAGAGCTTCACCTCCTATAGAACTAATCTGTTTAATTGTTTTTCCAGCTCTAGACCACACGTCGATAAGCAGAATCCTAGCCGAGCACTTGAAGTTAGTTTATGTTAGTTTATGAGATTTTTGTGATTTAATTATATTTTTATTGGAATTTGTCTTTTCTTTCAGCTAAGATAATTTTGTATAAATTGGTTGTTGTTTTTGTTATAGTATATCTTTGGTTTTAGTTTCAGTAAAGAATATTTTACTATCTCATGTTATAGCATTTAATTATTTGCCCTTTTAGTGTTAAGACCCTAGATTACTCTTTTACCTCTCACAGTTTATTTAATTTAGGAAGAGTTGGTCTTATCACGGGCGCTTTTGACTATCTCAACCACTAATATGTAATTAGAACCTTTTACCAATACAATGAAATAAAAGTATGAATAAAAATAAATATCAACCCTCGATCGTGAACACTGTTTATTTTTAACTGTGCGAATATTTTTGGTGCCATTTTAGGTGTTTTGCAAGCCTTTTTTGTAAAAATCATAAAATATACTAAATATGTTCCAAATGTAAATGTTATCATATCGTTTTTCTTCTCAAGAACTGTACTTTCACATACTACCATCAAAACTTACAAAAAAATTAGTAATTAATAATTACTGTCATGAAGATTGAAAAACTTTTTTAATTTTGTACGTACATTGTAACTCATAACCCTCCTTAGGAGCACTTAAGATTTTTGTAAATAATTCCAAGATGGCCAAATTGTTTATAATTCAGTGCACTATAATAATATGTAGTTACATTTTGGATAAACTACTAGGTTTTTTTTTTATTGTTTTGTTTACATAAGACGCAAAAATGAAAAAAATGTGCATAGTTACAGTATGATCATTGAAGGTAACCAAATAGTACAAGTAAAAATTAAAAAAAACCACAATTGAATAAACAAGAAAAAGTTGTTTAGGAAAAACAGTCATATTGTACCCATAGACATATTTTTAGTTTATTGGGGAAAATAAAAAAACGAGGTGTGTTTTAAAAGTAAGTACCGTTTTGATGTAAAAAAACAAAAAGTAAATCTTTTCCAAAAATAATTTATTCACTTGAAAAGCCATACTTTACTTCTCTACATAATTCCCATTAATATTAAGGCACTTATCATATCTTGGGACCAGCTTTTGTATGCCATCGTCAAAGAAGGTTGCCACCTGATTAGACAACCACTGCTTCACAGTCGTTTTTACTTCGTCATCATCGGAATGGCGCTGCCCCGCCAGATGCGTCTTCAAGTGCAGAAACAAATGGTAGTCGCTTGGCGCTAGATCGGGACTGTATGGAGGGTGGTCCAATTGTTCCCAGTCAAAAGAAGTGATAAGGTCTTGTGTTCGATTTGCTGTGTGTGGACAGGCATTATCATGGAGCAAAACGACACCTGCACTCAGGTTATGTACACGTACACGTACATTGTCAGTAGATAAGGCTGGCCAATACCAAGGTTCGAATCCCGACTGAGCCAACGGTCGGTACTTCACGCGTTGAATAAAGTTCACATATAGGCTTGTAGCCCATGTGAACTGGCAAGTGAAGTTTCCACCGTAATATCAACACGTACGGTGGGTATTGACCCACCCACCCTCCCATACACGTACGGTGGTATTGACCCACCCACCCTCACATACACGTAAGGTGGTATTGACCCACCCACCCTCACATACACGTACAGTGGTACTGACCCACCCGCAATGAATGAACGCAATGAATCTCCCTCCCACCCGCCCATATACGTACAGTGGCACTGACCCACCCACCCACCCATACACGTACAGTGGTATTGACCCACCCTCCCGCCCATATACGTACAGTGGTATTGACCCACCCGCCCGCCCATACACGTAGAGTGGTATTGACCCACCATTGTACAGTGGTTGGAGTCCCAATACCCATATACGTACGGTGGTATTGACCCACCCGCCCACCCATAAACGTACAGTGGTATTAACAGTGGTATTGATACAGTGGTATTCAAAACAAAACGCCTTTTGTTTTGAATTGCGCGGCGCAGTTTTCATAAAGTCTCACAGTATGCAGCTGCATTGATTGTGTCACAAAATCGATTGTGATTGTGAGGCAAAAAATCGAATGGCAACACACCCTTTCTGTCCCAAAACACAGTGCACATGTTTGTTAGAATTTCACTTTCCTAGGGGATGATGAATGCCGCCATTCCACTGATTGCTGCTTCGATTCCGGTGTAACGTAGGCTACCCATGTTTCACCGCCTGTGACAATATGGCTTAAAAAAAATCATCCCTCTCGTTACTGTATCGCTTGAGAAAACTCAATGCAATACCCAATCTTTTGGTTTTGTGCTCATCAGTCAGCATTTTTGGCATCAACCGTGAACACAGTTTCTGATAATTTAAACGTTCAGACACAATTTCGTAAAGAACACTTCTTGAGACAGCAGGAAACGTTTCAGCTTAGGACGAAATCGTGAATCGTCTGTTCTCTTTCACTTTACAGTCCTACTTTTTGAATCAGATCATCGGTACTGACTGAAGGTCGCCCACTTCGTTCCTCATCATGAATGTTTGTGCGACCATCTTTAAAGGCCCTAACCCATTTCCGAACCACTCCATCACTCATAATGTTTTCACCATACACTTCACTGATTTGGCGATGAATGTCAACTGCTTTGAAGCCTTGAGCACAGAGAAACCGTATTACAGCACGCACTTCGAAATCAGCAGGATTCTATATAGGTGGAGTACCACGGTATGTGTATGGGTGGGCGGGTGGGTCAATACCACTGTATGTGTAAGGGTGGGCGGCTGGGTCAATACCACTGTATGTGTAAGGGTGGCCGGATGGGTCAATACCACTGTATGTGTAAGGGTGGCTGGGTGGGTCAATACCACTGTATGTGTAAGGGTAGCCGGGTTGGTCAATACCACTGTATGTGTAAGAGTGGCCGCGTGGGTCAATACCACTGTATGTGTAAGGGTGGGCGGGTGGGTAGTTAGGGTGTTTATAAGGTTTCCCTCAGCGACTGAATCGATGCAGGACATGAAGCAGGTAATTGGCTTCTGTTATCAAACAACGTAGAAAATTAGTTGTTAATTAGTACACGGCCTGTAGAAAGACTACAACATGTTAGCGGCTGACTCCCGTCCAGCTACAATGTACACATGTATAGAAGTACCTAATGTTATTTAATAATATTAATATATATTGAATGGATTTCAAAGTCTTCTACAAAATTAAAAGGAGAAAGAATGAACAATTACAAGCAAAATATAATCTAAAGTACAAATTACTTCTGACATAGTGTTTACATATTTATCTCCGGTCACAAAGCTATATTCAGGTATCGAAACTATTCAAAACCTGCTTCTCCGGCAAGTTACCATTGAGCGAAGAAATGTTTTTCTAGATTTTAGTCACCCAGCACGTTGCGGGATGTTTTGCAAAATGGCGAGTTCCAGAGTAGATAAGATCTTTTGAACTCTCTTAGAAGAGGTTGTTTGCGTCTTATATCCAGAGGAGTGATGTTGCTTCCCAACAGATAAACGGCGACCGCAGCGCTGTGGCGGCGTAATTTAAAAACGGTACTTACTTTAAAAACACGCCTCCTATAATTGTTTGCTAATATGTACTTTATTAGTACAAGAAAATGTAAAATATATGAAAATATTCCATAAAGTGTAAAATTTATAACACCATAAGTCAGCGTGCGCAAATTGTGTAAACGGCACTTGCAAAATTTGCATATTGTAAACATTATAAAAAATATAAAATACTTTTTGGGAATGTTTATAACAGTAACATTTGATAGAACACATATTTCTGAATAGAAATATACAAGAATTGTTAAATTACAGCCAAAAATAAAGTTTGAACAACTTTTATCAACAGCACAAATTAAGTCATACCTAGCCGTTGGAAAATCACACAGACGTATACATAAACATTTTTAGTAAAACACCCACAGCACATACACGCGCTAAGCGGGAATTGAGTGGAAGTTTCTTGTTGCACGTTTTAATTTTATTTCCTACGTTTATAAAATTGCATAAAAATTATTAAAAATCTGAAATGAATAGAATAGAACATTCTGAGTCGATTAGTAACAACTCTGTTATGACTGCTTGATGATAAACATAAATTTTATTGGTTTTAATGCAACAGGATAAATTATGCCGTACTTCGCTTTTAGAAGGGGTTTTGTGTACAACATAAATTATGTCGTACCTCACGATCCAGGGTTAACAAATAATTTTGATTCTTAGTGAACTCATCACAACCTAATGTCTGACACTGCTCCGTATACTGTTGTTGATCTTCGTTCCATATGAATTCAACTTTGTTTTTCAGAAGCTGTGTGAGTGGACGCAGAATGTCAGATGAGTGCTCCACGTACTTAGCAACATACTGAAACATCCCTATAAGACTTTTGACTTCACTTTTATTTTTCGGTAGAGGCAAATCCAATATAGCTTTTACTTTTATCAGATCAATTCCTATCCCAGCATCTGATATAGTGTGTCCTAAAAAACTTACTTGTCTTCTGCCTATTTCACATTTATTTTCATTCAGAGTAACATTGTATTTCAGCAAACGATTTAAGATTCCATTTAGATGGAAATCATGTTCTTCTTTACTTTCTGCAACAACTAGGATGTCATCCATCATTTTTGTACAATGATTAAGTCTAGAAAGAATTTCAACTAGCCTTCTTTGATAATGCTCAGGTGCTGAGCATACACTACAGGGCAATCTTTTGAAGCAATACCTCCCAAAAGGAGTGATGAAGGTAGTCAGTTTCCACGATTCCTCAGCCAAAGGTATTTGCCAAAACCTCATTCAAGCATCTAATTTAGAAAAAAAGCACCTAATTTAGAAATTGCGAATTTCCAATTTTGGCAAGGGTTTCTTCGGTTGATTCGTTCTCTGATAACATGTTCGTTCACAGTCTTATTGATTCATCTTTTTTTAGCACCCACAACACAAAAACACCATTCAGTCGCTTCAGTGACCTCAGCAATGACGCTGTTCTAGCATATTATTGATCTCATGCCTCACCTTATCATAGGGAGCTAAAGGCAAACGTCTACGAGCGGCAATAGCATATGGAACTGCATCTCGTCTAGGTTTGCCTACCAAAGGTGTTGACTTATGTGAAAACAAACTTCAGAGTTCCTTTAACAGAGTTCTCCACTAGTGAATTTAGTAGTTAGTTTAGGAGAATTAAAAGAAAGCAATGACAAAGAGCTAATGGCTGACCTATACACAATAAGGATTGTTTTTGATAACATATATGTCTTCTTTGCAAAATATATTTTCAAAGTATAAGGTTGTTAAGAATGAACCAAGACATAATAACTGAGATCTCCCTGTGTGTTCAATTATCCCCGAAAATTGTTTTAATTTTTGCTTATTGGGCATTGCCATCCAAACACTATCTGGTATGTAAGATATATCAGCCCCAGTGTCAACTTTTAAATTCAGTGGTTGTCCCAGAACAGTTACTTCTACCATTAGTGGAGGAATAAAGGACTCACTTTTAACTTGAAGGACCTGACATTCAACTGTTTCTAAAAACCCGTGTTCTGCATTATGTTTCATCTGGTTCATAGTCAAGTTCTAAAAGCATTTTATTTTGTTTGTTTCTTTTCTTTTTGCAACATGACTCAAAATGCCCAGTAATCTTACAAAAGTTACACTTTGCATTTTTTGCCCTACATTCGTCAAATCTATGATAAGACTCACCATCACATCTGTAGCTAACAAACAGCTTAGTGTTGCTTTTACGAATGCCAGAGTGATTTGCTTTAGTTACAGCAAGTGTATAGTGATCAATGTCTGATGTAAGATCAGGCAACGTTGGCTGATGTGACTATACAGACTCATGTAATTTAATTTTATCAATGGCAGATTGTAAAGTTAAAGTTGGGTCCATTTATAAGGATTCTTAAAGTTGTAAATCTCTAACTCCAACAACCAATCTATCCCTTAACAACTCATCTTTCAGTGAACGAAAGTTACATGTCTTTACTAAAGTGTACAAGCTAAGTAAATAATTCTCTGCAGATTCACCATTTGGCTGTGATCTATTGTACAGTTCATAGATAACATTAACAGCTTTAGCAAAAAAAGAATTGAAATGCTGTATGACAACATCATAGTGAGGATTCACAGGGTGTCTACCAGTGGGCTGATAAAAAAATCGGGGACTTTTTGGTGACTTTTGGTGACCAATTTTCTGAAATTCGGTGACTTAACAAATTTTAGGGGGTTTCAACGTTCAGACATTTGATACGGACATATGATATATTTTGCTTCCTCTGCATGTAATTAAGTAAAATATTTACAAATATTTATTGAATAATAATAACATTAAGAAACAAAACACTTAAAAATGCATAGTATAAACAGTAAAATAAACCATGTATTGGAACTTTGTCTTAAAAATATGAGTTTTCAACTTTTTTTTCCAAAATAAACAAGTTTGGTAAATTCCCAAAATAAATTTTTTACAATCAAGCTTGAAAGTCTGGACATGAACTTCTTCAATATTTCTAGGAGCAGATCTTACACCAAAGCCAATATCAATGTTATCCAGAGTTTGAAAATTTTCAAACTTGTCTAGATCTATTTGTTTTAATTTATAAGCTGTGGTGGCCGTTGCAATAACTTTATTTTTGATTATTTTACTGGCCAGGCCTCTCATTAGAGAAATCATTCCTTTGAAAATATGTCAAAAATACTTCTAACTCCTCTGCAATCATGGCTGAGAAATGAAGTTTAGCCTCCAGAGTTTTGTCATCATGCAAGAAGACTTAACTATGTTAAAGTTTTTTGTTGCAGGGGGTTCAACAATGGTGTTACAATATTGCTTTAAAGAAGGAAGAATGTCTAAGCACCTTCTTATAACACTGGAGTTTTCTGTCCATCTCACTGCACAGAATTTTTTTGGAAAAACCTTAGGCCCAGGCACCTTCTGGAAGTGTAGTTTTTAAAACGCCTATACAAAGCCCTCAAAAACTGGTTTAATTTCCAGCCAACTTTACTATGTGCAGTTTTGTAAGCATTGTTAACGATGTGCAGTGAACAAGTGCCAACATCTATAATCTCCATATTATTAACAAGGGACTCTTTCATGTGAGTTTTCAGGTCAAAAATAAGCTTAAGATTGACATTAGGTCCGTCAGTAGACAACAAGGGACTCTTTCATGTGAGTTTTCACGTCAAAAATAAGCTTAAGATTGACGTTAGGTCCGTCAGTAGACAACTGAGTTAACTTATTCAGTGGCAAGTTGAATTCCCCTAAAGTAGTAGTCAATTTATATCAACAGCAGAAGACCTTTCTAAAAATGTTGAAGTCAGGTACCTTGTGCTAACCATGTTTTTTTTCTGAACACCAATAATTTATCATAATGTCCATCTGCTGCTTTTGGCAAATGTCATTTTTAAAAGCTTTCATCAATAGAAAGTGCAAAAAACTGACTCCTTTTGGCTTCTGTTGCTACGATATTATAAAAATAGGGACCTAGCCCATAAGTGACACTGTAGGCTATCTTATCTTTGTGCATCTGAAATTTTTGAGCTATTGCACTGTCAGGGAACATGATAGGAAATAATACACTTGCCGCTTCACCAGAATGTGAAGAAGTGTTTGTCAAAGTACACTGACATGCCCATAAAATTTCAGCTTTAGTGACACTGTCAGACATAAGAAAACTAGTCAGGACTGGAGTAGGGCTATTTTTTTTTTTTTTTTTTTCAGCCAAAGACGAAAAATCTGATTGTTGGCTAACCTCAATTAATGAAGCTTTTGAAGTAGAAGGCAGTGTTAAAATTGCTTCATTACTTCCTTGCTGGCTTAAGGAACTATCTACAGTACTACTGGCTGCAGTACTGGAACTACAAATGTTAGGCCTAAAGGTAATTATGCACTTTCTTGCCACCTCTGAAAATACGGTTTCATGTTAAAAAAGTGGTGAAAAATGAGTTTATATCTCTTGAGGAGTTTGATTTCATCCGCGGAAAACTCGTTTTTTACCGAAAAATCGAAAAACAAGTTTTTTATCTAATAATGAAAAAACCAACTTTTTTAAAAAATCGTTATTTTTCGATATTTTTTTTCCATTTCTCATATTTTTTATGCTGAACACAAATATATAACTGGTTTTGTAGTAAAATTATTTTTTTCAGCTCGAAAAATGCACTTTTTACGACATAACCAAACATAACCTAACTTATCCTAATTGTCTATTTTCTCAACAAAAATTCGTAATTTGCGTTAAATTCGAGCGTTTGGCCTCCGTGACGGCCTGCCGGCCGTCACTCCGGCGGGAATATAGGTGAATTTGGTTTTTGTGATAAATAGTTGTTGTATATAATGATCGCGTAATGGCCGCTAATCGCGATCTGCCGCGATAGTAGTTTTCCGTTATTTCTCGAGAAATATTTGTAATAGACCAAAATAGTTTTCAAATTTGTATTCAGCGCAATAAAACACATCAAACTAAAAAAAAGATGATTAAAATACCATTTAAATTAACGGAAATATGACAAAAATACTAAGTTCTGACATTGGTTTTTTTCGAATTTTTCGGTAAAATACGTTATTTTCGCGGAATGAAAAGCATATCTCGTGAAAATACAGCCAATTCTAGACCCATTTCAAGACACTTGCTTTATTCAAGCTACAGTCGGTCACGATTCACTAGTTGAATAAATACCGGTATGGTCTGAGAGGTTGGACCTCTCACGAAACGAACCAACTTGGAACAAGGAAAAGAATGGCAAACAAAACAAACTCACGAAAACAGGTGTTTGAAAGTACGGCGCATAGCGAATAGTAGAACACATTTCCGAGTCTCTGCGCATGCGCTCGTGACGAAATTACGTTGCCAAGACAACAGCCAATCGCGTCGAACTTTCTTATGCATTTCTCCATTCCATCTAAAAACATTCTTATTTCTTCCATGTGCACTGCCTTCCTTATGTTTTCTGTGTTCTACTCTACACAATATTACGCTCAACGTATACACGCATCGATGTATCACTGTTGACGTTGACGAACGATCAACTGAATCAAACGTTTGAAAAACCATCATTGAGCGAAAAAAAATCAAAATAATAATAGAAAAAGTTGTCCATAATTCGGTGACCTACGAATAAAAATTCGTGACTTTTGGTGACTTCCGTGACCCTTCATACAAATACGGGACTTTTCGGGGACTTCCGTGACTTCCGTGACCGGTAGACACCCTGATTCAGAAGGTTGAATGAGTCATAAATATCATCTGCTCCATTCCCTAACCTAGACATTATCTGGTTCGTAAATGAGTTTTGATATTAATCTGTATTGTTTGAATTTTCTCAATCAGGAATTCCAATTTCTGTTTGCCGAACCGCAAAAATAGTTCTCAAATGATAATGTTGTGAATTTCAACATTATCATTCAACATATGCCTGAAAATGATAAGGTTTCAGGGAAGTATGCTCTTTGTTAACGTTGAATATTTTCTGGATTGAGATAATTAGAAAACACTGTCGAGGTTTACGAGATCTGGGCATGATACTCTTACGTTCTATACTTCTGACACCATGTACTAATAAAAGGTTATCTACTTTATAAAAATAAGATTAATAAATAAATGAAGTATATTTGACACCTAAAATCACAATAATGTCAATTCAAAACACACTGTCATTAATCAAACTCAAAACATATGGTATTATTAAATACTTCAGAATAACTTTAGTGGCTAACACTACAATACTAATAGGTAGCATGCAAGTAAAGTGAGTGAGACACTGTAAATACATTTAATATTGAGATTTTACGATATACAGTTAGTCCTCTATCATTTGCAGTCAAAAGACACATGCTGAGACCGAAGGTGTCACGAGCGCAGCGAGTGAGGGGGTTGGCATGGAAAGCATGCAGGGGTGTCCTTAAAATAAATGGATTACTTAAAATTTACTGTAAAACATGAATCGATAATTTATCTTTTAGAAGTAAAGTATTACGATTTGAACCTAAATTTTTGTCCAAACAATTCTAGGATTATTAAAAAAGTAAATATGTAGTCAAAAGTGAGCTGAAGAATTTAAAATCCATGTAGGAGTGAGTAAAATACTCAGCTTAGGAATAAACTAAAAATTTATTAAAGAAATATAAACGCTATTATATCAAACGTGTTTCTTACAGAGTCATAGAGCAAGATGGAAAGTCATTCCGGCTTGAAGAATTATAGTAAAACAGAAGTGTTATAAAGTGTAGGATTTTATAGTATAAAGTGCAGTGTTATAGCTACAGTTTGTAAAATACTACCTAGTTAATGTGTGTTTGAGTTTTTGCATATTTCCGAATACTGTTGCTTAAGTTTTTGTTAAACTAACTCTAAAACAATAGTTTAATTGTATATATTAAGATTTATTTTATAGAAAATACTTCAATCGTGTAACTATCTATATTTTATTGTTTCCTGAATAAATTAGATGCGTCAATAAAACATATCATGTTTGGTATAATTCTTCCTAGTTTTACGTAATAAACGAATATAATGTAAAAATGTAGAAATCATGAGTCAGATAAAAAAGTTAATGAATGTATTAGGCTCGCTAGTAGGTGACTTATCAAGGAAACAGCTGTAAGGGACTGCGAGTATCAGGGGATTACCCGAGATAGGTCCAGGTAGGTGGCCTGTTCGACTACCAACTTAGTGTGTACTGAGTTTACATTACACAATTGCTAATTACGTTTTTTGTGATAAGCTAGTAAAAGTGTACAAGAAATCCAATCGACTTTATAATAACTTAATTCGTTAATTGATTTATGAAAGGATTAAATTTAACTACCTAAATATTTCAGCCTGCTCTTCACTTGACAAACTGGAGTGGAGTGGTATAAGTTTGTATTTTCCATTGCGAGAATTGAAACATCGATGGTTGCTTAGCAAGTCATGCACCTCTTTTATCTCTTGCATCCCTGGCAGAAACACCTACAGATAAGGAAAGCAAGACTGTAAAAATATCATAGAAACAATTTTCATGTACGAAAAAGCTAACTAATTGATTTTAAATTTATCATTGACATAAAAATTACCAATATAAATTATTATATTAGAGAGATAGGACATCAGCAAACTTACCTTAAAAGACAAGTTCACTAACATCAGAGATAT